>CM035421.1:20905596-21200596 GCA_020310875.1 Ceratopteris richardii | reverse complement strand
TTATGGCATTTACGGTCAGTCTGGTCCGTACTTTTGCATTATATGGGCAAGTTTCGGTAGAATGACTCACCGTATTGCGAATAGCACAGTACATTTGATTTAGTGCACAGGCTAAGTAGTATGCCCCGGATTCTTACATTTGGTGCAATATACTTGTTTCAATGGATCATCGTTCGTACTCTTGGAGGCTTTTAACCGATTCAGATCTGCGGTAAAACCACCAACCTTATGTTCCAACTGCAATGCCATAGCAATGACTACATCCAAGGTCATACCACCCACACATCGAATAATCATAACTTATTTGAGTTGGGGGTTTAGTCCATTAATAAACCATTGAGTAATCATGTCATCCAATAGATTAGCATGCGCTTGATAAAAGCTTCCATAGATAGTATGAAATAAAGTTGCATGTTCTTGCACACCGTGATGTGGTTTCTGGCTATTGTTTTGTAAATAATCAAAGATTTCTGCCACATTTTTCTTTAATAAAAAACGTTGTAAGAAGGCATTCTTAACATCTTTGTATTGACCGAAATGATTAATATCATATTCAGTTAACTAACGAGCAGCTTCATTAACAAGAGTGGATTGAAACACTATAGTCTTATATGCCGGATCCATTGGATAGTTTAGTACATCATAATTAATTTTGAAAGTACGGACACGAGCATCAGGATCATCACCTGGAAATCCACCAAATTTAGTATATGTGACTCCGGCAGGTCTCGGTTGTGGATGTATGACCTTCTTCTGTTGTTGTTGTTGCAGCTATTGTTGTTCTTTCTGTTGTTGTCGCTGCTGCGTATTACTCATGTCGTCGAAATCAAGAGGAAGTATCAATTCGGAATTACTTGAACAGGCTGATTCTAATTGCTTCTGTATCGGGTAGTCACTTTGCGAAATCTCCGGCCGTATTGCATCGCTGATTCTATCACACACGTTTGAATTCGACTACCATTCCTCGTATTTTATTACTGAGATGGACTTTTCACCAGAACTTCCACCCACAAATGTACTAGCACCACTAGAATCAGAACTAAAAGTTGGGTTGCCACTTAAATTCACCAAGTTATCACCGGAATCAGCGCCTACTCCACTCACCACACTTTCATCAGATTGAATGGGTTGTAATTCTGGTATACTCTGTAATCCTTGAACAAGAGAATGTTGTGATTCCACTCCACTAGTCCGCGTATCACGTTTTCCTTCATATAATTGTCCTTCACCATTGCCACCAGAGGGTGTTCCCAACGTACTAGTAACCTTCCATGGATGCTGATCACTTCGGTACTTCGGATAAGATTCACCGGAACGCGTTACAGGCATATATCATAGAAGGCTGGCGCCAGTGTTAACAACAATCAGGAATTAACCAATTACAGGGTTCTTGGGATGGACAGGGGTCTATATTACAAAGGCTCTATGATTATTTTCCCCAAAAAACATTCATTACACAGAGTTTACTTATCATTTTACTATGACTCTCCACCAACAGAATTGCAATTAAACAATTTCATCATCGGAGGTCCTTAAGGCATACGTATTACATCACCGCGATAAAGTTACGACATTCATTAACGCAAAATAATATTGATTCTTCACCGGCGAATTACACGCAACCATAGTTGGATTCATATCTTCATCAACAAAGTATCATACAGACAAGATCACTGGAATGGCTAAACACACGAATCAAGGGGAATTCAATACACCAGTTTAAATCAAACTTGATGTGAAGCATTTCATAGGTGCACCGCACAGACCCACAGTCCGGCGTCTCCCTCCCCGCTCATTTGCTTCCGCCCGTTTTTCATTATCCAAAAAGGTACGAGCGTTACGCTACATCCTTTCGATGTGCGTCTTTTCCAATAACATTTTTCGGTAATTACCATTACATTCCGGCGGCCTAACACAACTAAACCTTCAAATCTTTGATCTTTGTCAAAAAACTGTCCATAGCATCTCCTTCATTCATATGCTCACTCTCCAACTGTTTTCTGAGGTAAGAAATACAAACCTCATTTCTTGCCTAGTATAAAGTGGTAAGTGTATCCGAAGCATCCTTTGTTGTTTTTCAGGAGCGAATGTAAGGGATAATGGCACGTTTGACAGACAAAGTTATCAATGCATTTCCCTGAAAATCTCTTCCATCCAACAAAAGTTCTCTACTTTAGGTGGAGCACAAATCGGAGCACAAACAAGGATTTGAAGATCATCGTCTTCAATGCCATCTCTATCACCTTCACTAACTGTATTTGCAAGTGTAATAGGACGTTTTTCAACACCTTGCACAATATTCCACTCCATTTTCTACCAATATATGACACATAATATATGCCCATAATGGGTAATTAATACCATCCAATCTATCCGCAAGAGCCAACATATTGAATACATCGTTTTTTTTAGCCATAACCACTGAATAAAATGCCCTAAGACAAAAAAATTATTGTATCTCTAAAAGTTAAATAGAACCACCCTGTCAAACTTTGCTAAACTTGTAGCAAACTTCGAGGCGCTCGTATTAGAGAACTGAAACCTATATATGTTTTTGGAACAAAAGGACAAAATTACAAGCGATAGTGCATTCAGAGGCCGAAACAAACCAAGATCAAAATTTTGACGCTACACAATGAAGGTGTTTTGAACTCCTAATCTCTTTGAGTATGCTCACCAGTTTTCATACGATTTTGAGACTGAGATCAAAGGGTTGTTGACAATGCCCTAGATGAAGCGACGACATGCTTTGATACAAATTATTGGAGTTTAATGTCTGCAAAAGCACAAAGAAGAAGAAGAAGGTTGGAGCACAACATGACACTGAATGAATTATGAAGTGAATGTACAAAGACAAGTAACCCGTTAGGGTTATATTCCTATATACAAGGGGGAGAGGGGGGGGGGGGGGAGAGGAACCTCCTAAAGAGGGAAAAAGTGCCCCCGCGGTCCTAAGTGTGTTCAAACAACATCACTATCGAAATATATTAACATTTACTATTGTTTGCATCTATGACCCATGTTCTCATGAGGAGTGTATGTTTGCAATAGACTTAGATGTTTGGTACTTTGATAGTGGGGCAACCAAACATGTTACCTTGCAGCGTAGTTTCTCGAGTTCACC
This sequence comes from Ceratopteris richardii, assembly GCA_020310875.1. Lineage (NCBI taxonomy): Eukaryota > Viridiplantae > Streptophyta > Polypodiopsida > Polypodiales > Pteridaceae > Ceratopteris > Ceratopteris richardii. The sequence continues at coordinate 21,197,472 of CM035421.1, read as the reverse complement.
TGAGCTTTCCCCCAAGGAGTACTCTCATATGTGCTAACAACTCCTCTTATCCTATACTGGGAGTTGGTAAGATCATTCTGACTACTGTTGATGGAAGTTCTTTCACATTGTCAAATGCTTTATACGTGCCAGGGCTGAAGAGAAATTTGTTGTCAGTTTCACCATTAACTAAGATTGGCTTTTGTTGTCAACAAGATAGGTTTGGAACACGTTCCAAACGTGTATGGAATGTACGACACGTTCTATACGGAACGTGCATTCCAAAAAACAATCGAAACGTGTTCCAATTAAAAAAATATTTATCCTTCTTTTTTTATGCTCTCAACTTGTGGGTTTGAAGCTTTGGCAATTGTACAACCTTCCCTATGGGTTACTAGCATTAATCATTAGTGACCGTGAAGTTTCAGCCTACTTTCATTAGTGCAGCTTGCTTTCCTCACTCAAGCTAGCAAGTCTTGTGCAACTATAATGCATACATATGACACGCATTGCATATTCTATATATATAATATGACACAATAGCATATATATAATATGTTACATTTCTATGTTATTATATGGCACACATGCATATGTAATATGACACACATTGCGCACACATACATGTATGACAAAATGCACATGCATGTATGACAAAATGCACATGCATGTATGGATAATGGCATATACATATATGTATCTTTGAATCTTGATTCTTTCTTTCTCTCTCTCTCTCTCACACACACATATATATATATATATATATAATATGGTAACATTCTTAAACGTTCCATATCCTCGCATTTGGAACGGCATCATGTTTCGTACTCGTACCAAACGTTCCGTACCACCTTGGTTGTCAAATTTGATAATGATAGATGTACAATTCATGATCTTCTAAATGGTGATATTATTATTTCTTTTGGCATTTTATGTCATGGGCTGTAAAAGCTCATAGTCTATGCAAAATCAGTGAATGATTGAGCATGTGCAGTTCAAGATTCTCAGGCTATCTTAGATGCAAAGATGTGGCATGCACGCTTTGGTCATCTGAATTTTGCTAGTTATGACTGTGAAGGCTTGATTTTGGGAAAAATGAAGCGTCCCTTCTTTCCAAAAGATTGTTCAATTCGAGCGGCTGACACATTCTAGCTTGTTTATAGTGATGTTTGTGGTCCTATGAAGACATCTTCTTTTGGGAACCAGCTTTACGTCATGACTTTGATTGATGATTTTCTAGGCATGCATGGGTGTATCCATTGAAAGCAAAAGTATTTATGTGCTTCAAACAATTTTCGGTTACGGCTGAAAATCAGTGAGCATGTAATTTCGGTACCCTTCGTTCTGATCGAAGGGGGGAATACATGTCTTCTGATTTTAATGCATTTCTGGTTGAGCATCGGATAAAACATCAGTGTACACTATCGTATACACTTCAAAAATATATATACATCTCAAAAAAAATGTTGTTGTTGAAAAAAAGAATAAGTCTCTCATGAAGAAGGCGAAGTATAAGGTCAAAAGTCAGGACTGTCATGTGTGTAGCATAGTGTTCCACCATAGCATTGCAATCGATCACCCAAGCAAGCCATCTATTACTCATATGCCTATCTTTGGTTGTCTTGCATATGCATTAGTGCTTGAACAACAAAGCAAGAAATTGGATGATAAAACATTGGAATGTATTTTTGTTGGGTAGAGTTTTGAAAGGAAAGGCTATCGTCTCAATCATCCACAGACTAAACGCATTTTGGTTATCGACATACTAAATGCATTTTGGTTCATCATGATGTTGTTTTTTGTGGAAGATGCAATTGAGCCATTACTTTCATGTATCAAAGAGACTTGAGTTAGCTCTAAAGATCTGTATGACACTTTGTTTCCCCTTTTTTTTTTTTTTTTTTTTTTTTTTTTTTTTTTTTTTTTTTACAGGTGGACAGTCAAATGCTAATGCAAATGAGGCAATGTCTCAACATTTACAGGTTGCACATGATAATGCAAATCATCCCATTTTTTAATACAGATTTACATGATGCACTTGTCAATGAGAGGGCTGACATAGAAGAGCCTAAAACTATGCCTAATGGTTGGTGCAGACTTTGAGAGATCGCAAATTAGATGCGCCTTTGTCATATCGTACCCGTTCAGGCTTGCATAGTGCTTCCGTTGCATTAGATTGCTATGCAATGGTTGCCTCTAGTCCTTGTGATGAGAATGAGCACCTTTCTTTTGTTGACGCAGAAAATTCAGAAAATTGCATGGCTTGAAAGATCCCAATTAGCTACTTGCCACTCTCCTCCCAACCTTAAATAGCCCTTGCCCTTGGCACCTCTAGAATCTTCTCTAAGGTCCAAACTCTCCTCATATGGCCACTCTGAGGAGATGGAATAACCTTGAAGATCCGTGCTAGAGCCTTGGCTCCCCCGAGCTCTGGTCCTTGACCCGGCTAGGGTCCTTGACCAAATGCAGGTAGACCAATGGTAGACCATGGAGGTCTAAATAAATCTAACACTCTCTCCCCCTTCTAGAGATCACTGTCCTCAGTGATCAGGGAAGGAAAGTGTTTGCGATTCAGAGCTTCTGATTCCCAAGTAGCATCTGTGAGTGGACGGCTAGTCCATGCTACTAAATACTCTGGTATGGAGCGATTTCTCAACTTCCGCTCCCTCTTATCAAGAACCTGAAATGGAACATCTAGCTGAGATGCTCTATTTTCTAAAGCAACTAAACCATCTACGCAATTCTCATCTCGAGAAATGTATGGTCTCAATTTGCTAACATGGAAAACTGGGTGAACTTTGCAATTTTCTGGCAATTGCAATTTATATGCGACATCACTAATCTTCTTGATTACTGTCCAAGGTCCACAAAATCTAGGGGATAACTTGGGTTTCTGACCCACTGTTAGTGATGAACCAAATGGGACCTGTAAAAACACACGATCTCCCTCTTGAAACGTTCGTGGTGTTCGATGTCGATCTACAAATGCTTTCATCCTTTCAGCAGCTTGCTGGAGATTGAACTGAGCTATTTTTAAGTTAGCTTGCATATCTGTCAAAAACTGTGAAGCACTCGGAGATTTCCTAGGTAATCCAATGGTAGCTGGACTATGTGGAATACATCCATAGATCACCTCAAAAGGTGCAAGCCTAGTAGTCTTGTGCTTCCAACTATTATAAGCAAATTCAACTAATGGGAGAAAACTATCCCAATCTGTTTGCTTTTCTGAAACATATGCCCATAGCATATCTTCCAGTATCTGATTAACTCTTTCGGTCTGACCGTCTCTCTGAGGATGCTCTCCACTACTCATCTTGAGTTGAACTTGAAGCTTATTGAACACGTGTTTCCAAAAATTTCCTGTAAACCTGGGATCCCTGTCTGAAACTATGGATCTAGGTAGACCATGTAGTCTAAAAATATTTTGAATAAATAGTTCCGCGACTTGCGGAGCCTCCACTGATTCCTTTGTAGGAATAAAGTGTGCCATTTTGCTCAAACGATCAACCACTACAAGAATAGCATTCTTCTGTCGTGGCGTTCTAGGTAAACCCATTATGAAGTCCATGGATATACTATCCCAACAATATTGTGGTATCTCCAATGGCTGTAGCAGACCTGGAGCACGAATTCTCTCTGCTTTATTCACTTGACATTTAAAACACTGACTTACATAATTGTTTACATCTCTGAGCATCTTTGGCCACCAAAAGGTACGTCTGATCAACTGCAAAGTTTTCTCAATACCAGGATGTCCTGCACAAGGTACATCATGGTTCTCGAAAATAACCTCTTTTCTAAACTTCCCTTCTTGGGAATTAGGCACACAAATCTTTCCCTTTCTTTTGAGCAAACCTTGCTCCACTTGAAAATTTGAGAATGCTTGATCTTTATCATTTTGTGATAACTTGCTGATTATAGACTGACAAGAATCATCTTCAATCTGTGAATCTTTGATTTCTTGGATCAAATCACTATCAAGAACTATGAAGCTAATCTGATGCAAAATACGAGATAATGCATCTGCAACTGTATTCATTTTTCCTTTTCTATATAGAATTTCCATATGAAATTCTTGCATCAACTCAGCCCATCTAGCCTGTCTCCCGCGAAGATCAGACTGGGAATAGAAATACCTCAATGTGTGATGATCTGCGTAAACTTTAAAAGTTGCACCATATAGATAGTGTCTCCAAATCTTCAAAGCGTGAACTATTGCATATAATTCTTGTTCATGGACAGGCCAGTTTCTCTGAGCTGGAGAAAGTTTCTTACTTTCAAAAGCTACTGGTCTGCCATCTTGAATCAAAACTGCACCAACTGCGATGCCACTAGCATCGGTTTCTATCTCAAAAGGCTTTTGGGGATCTACCACCAATAAAATTGGGGCACTTGAAACTGCTTGTTTCATTGTGTCAAAAGCTTTCTGTTGTGCACTAGTCCATACAAACTTTTGATTATTCTGTAACAAATCCATTAATGGCGCAGCTATGTGCGAATAGCTTGCAATGAATTTTCTATAGAAGCCTGATAATCCTAAGAACGATCGCAACTGGCGCTCATTCTGAGGAATTTGCCAACCAAGGATCACAGAAACTTTCCGTGGATCCATTCTAATTCCATCTGCAGAAATTATATGTCCTAAATACTCAACCTCATATAAACATAGCTGTGTCTTCTCTGGATTGACGTACAAAGTATTGTCATCCAACATTTGAAATACTGTACGCAAATGACATTCATGTTCTTCCAAACTTTTACTATAAACCAACATATCATCTACAAAATCAACCACAAACTGGCCAAAGAAAGGACGAAAAATATCATTCATGAGCATCATAAAAGTAGCTGGTGCATTAGTTAAACCAAAAGGCATTACAAGATACTCATAATGACCAAATCTAGTACGAAAAGCTGTTTTATGATCGTCGTTAACTCTTATTTGATGATAACCACTTTTTAAGTCTATTTTACTATATACAATAGCACCTCCTAGTGCATCCAGAATATCATCAATGCGAGGCATCGGATATCTACGTTTTATTGTAACTTTATTTAATGCTCTAAAGTCTATACACATCCTAAAAGATCCATCCTTTTTGCGAACCAAAAGCACTGGGGCTGCAAAAGGTGAATAACTAGATCTGATAAGTCCTTTGTCAAGATACTCCTCGACAGTACGACGTACTTCTGCCTCCTCTTGCAGACTCATTCGATACGGCTGTCTGGCCGGTGGATGAGCTCCTGGTACTAGCTCAATCCTATGCTCCACTTTTCTGCGAGGCGGAAGACCTGAAGGTAACTTTGAAAGAAACAAGTGGTGGAATTCAGTTTTCATTTTAGAAGCTAGCTGAGCCTCTACACTAGTTTGAATCTGTAAATTTAACAACTCTTTATGCTCAAAATATAAGAAATACAAATACTTACACTCTGCTTTTACCATCGCAGAGGTAGATGCTCGTCTGTACACCTTGACGTCTGGCTCTCCACGGATGATAATGCGGCGACCATTATGATTGAACTGATATATGTGGGTCTGAAAATCAATAGTTGGCTTCTTACTTGCATGCCACTGTTTACTGAGAACGAGATCAAATCTAGCCAACCTGGCGATCTCGAAATCTAGCTCATCTCTATAAGTCTGTATCTGGACTGGTAATCCAACAACTCGTCGATCCCAGATCTCAGATCCCTTCCCATCTGCCAACTCTACCCTGTAGGTGTATGCAGATGGAGTAGTCTTCAACTTCAGTTTCTTGACTAAGGAAGAGTTAATAACATTATGTGTGGATCCTGTATCAAATAGAACTTTAACGAGATGTCCATGAACTTCCCCACTCATGATGACCAACTCGGTGTCTGGAAACTGATACCCTTTCTGAGCTACTGGGGATAACACCACATCTGGAACATTCTTAACCTTCTTAGTCACTGTTATATTTAAGATGGGTTGTTTATCTTTAGATGGAGGATCCATCTCAGTGTCTGTAGCTAGAAGATCAAAATCTGAAGGAGATGATGGAGTGGATGGCGAGGACTGCTGCCTCTCCACCACCATCGCTGCAGATATCTTCTTTTTCTTCTTAGGACACATTCTGTAAGGATGCCGACCTAGGCATTGCCCAAGAACAAATTCATGCACCTGAAGAAAATCAGGCACCTGATCTGGAATCTTCAACAAGATTTCCCTATATTTGTCTGCATACTCCTGCACTGAAAGCTGTCTCTGCTGTAGGAAAAACCATGCATCTAGAGCCCTAGTACGCTCATCTGGAGGAACAAAATTATTGTAAAATATAACTTTAAAGTCTGCCCAAGTGGCCGGTTCTATCTTATCCTGCTCTATTTTCCTCCACCACCGATGAGCAACATCCATCAAACTATAAGTGGCATGCTGTATTTTCTGTTTTTCATCCTCAATATTACAAAGTCGAAACACTGTTCCCACTTACTTATCCATTGCTCCACCGCATCTTCCGTCCTGGCACTAACTTGTCCGTGGTACTTCGGTGGGTTTAAATCTTTCACTTACCATCTAACGTCTCTACCAGAAGAAGCCCCCATATCTGTCAAAGGTATTTGTGAACTAGACGGTTCAACAGATGGAACTTCCACCTGCATAGGTGTGTCGATGGGTGGCACCTCTGGTTTGTTAATTGCTTGGAGGATCTTCTGAAGGGTATCCTCCATGCCTCTAACTTTAGCATTGAGATTCGTAATCTCCGTAGTATAAGGTCGCTCAAGCTCGACCTCTTCCATGGGAGTTACAACCTCATCGGGATTCATTCTAAAAGGAAAAACATAGGACAACTAATAAGTCATGTGAATGCAAAGAGGTAATAGCAAACTAATGATATTCCTAATCGATAGATCGCTCGTGTAAAACATGAATTAAAAGATGTACGCTCGATCCTCTCTCAATCCCATACATTGATCAAAACCCAAATCCTATACAAGTCTACATGATGACAATAGAAGCAATGGAAAATTCCTAGAATACATCCGGCGATAAGCGCCAAGTATAAACTATACAAACTAATATATTTTCAAAAATGCTAATAAATGATCCTATACAAACTATCAATCTATTACATGTTAAATCCAAGTGAGTTTTCTCTAAAATTTACAATTTAAAGTCTTTGATCACTTCCTCTAACTTCCTATGTCAAAAAGTACAATACCTGCAAAAAGACCAAAACATTAGAGATACATAAATATATCCAAAAATAATGATTTTTGGTATACACATAGCCCTGGAAGTTAGCTTTCATCTCCAAGTGAAATCAAATGAATTGGAGCTATGGTCATGAATTTATGGCCAAAACTCTGCAAACCTATACCTATGTACAGGAGGTCCTGGAAGTGAGACATAGCTCTCAAGATCTACTGAGTAGACCTATCAAATGAACTCCAAATTCAGTGAAATTTGGGTCATTGGAAAGCTTATCTAAGCACCTATTAGTATACAAAGTTTCACTTGCATATCACTCTCCAACTGAGAGAAACAAGCAAAATGGTGTCTGTAATACCTGCATATTTTTCACTACTCAGAAATTAGAACAGAGGAAAGATTATAATCATAGACTCCCCAAATTAATTCCAAATGACTTCAAATTTGGTGAGAACTAAGATGATATAGTGCCAAAACATGTCCAAAAGAGTTTCTCTTAATTGGACATTCCATCAAAGAGAAATGGCAAAAAGACCAGACCTCTGCGCACTTCTCTGGCGAGTCCTCGCCAGAGGGACCAGAGAGCTAAAATAGCCTTTACACTCCTCAAACCTTATCCAAATCCTATGAAATTTATATATGTCTATTGCAACACTATGCTCCAGCACATATCCAAATTTCATATCATTTGGACAAGTGGTCTAAGAGAACCACCCAAGTTTCTGCACACCTGCAAAAAATTGCCAGAGAAAATTCCCTGCACAATGACCCGAATGAATTTCACTTTTCTCTTAACTCAAAAATCCAAATGTAATGAAATTTGGAGGACAACAACTACAATAGCTAAGCTTTACAACCCAATAAAAAACTCGCCAAATGGATATTTCCACCAAGAGATATGACTCTAACAAGACACCCCTGTCAACATTCCAAAGGGTGTTCCAAGAAACAACATCTCTGAAGTATTGGAATCCTTTGACCTACTAAAATAACTCCAAAAAACACAAAAATTGGTGAGTAGGTTAACAACTATATCAAGTATCATCATACAAATTTTCATGGAAATTGGAGCTTCCTACATGACTTTATGATTATCACAACATGCAGCAGTACCATTTCAAGTTGCTCAATCAACAAATTAAAAATACTCTCATGCTTTTCTGTATGCATTTAAGCTAACTTACCTATAATAAAACCATATAATGAAGTGATATGCATAAATATGCTTCCATGAGTAATAAAAAGATTCATATGCAACAAATCATTTATCATGAATTTATTTATTTACAACAAGCAAACTATGCATTGGTTCTAGTTCTAACAAAACACATATAGCGAATTGTAAATGCTTAAATCAATAGAACTATATGTATATGTAAATTGATTATTAGGACAAACTCTTTGGTGAGTGCATTCAAATTAATGTCCATGGATTACCAAAACCATATTTTTCTTTCAATGCATACATCCACTTACTCTTATGTAAACAACTAATTGTAATATTAATTGTATCTTCAAATTCATACAACTGAATTTCAATGAAGAAGAAGAATAATAAATGCATTAATGAATGTCCATGTACAATTGAATATTCACTCTTTAGTCAATCATGAACGCATTCAACAAAATCAATTAATGAAGAATTTCAATATCTCATGCATCCTAATAGAGTAGCTATGAACAGAATCCTCTTCCTTTCTTCTACATCGTTTTCTATAAGAAAATTAAGATTTGACATGACTTTTATGACCCCAAATGAAGATAAATATGAGGGAAATTATCTCCTATGGAAAGAAACCATGTCCAAAAACATCTATGAAAGAAATAAGAATTTATTCATGCCTAAAGACTCCCTCATGATACTATTCAGTCAACTTCCAAGCTCTGTACAGATGGTCATATCTACTCAAAAACTATCAAATAACATATCATTAGAAAGCTCTTGAAGCAAGGAATCCATAACACTTTGAATTTTTGAATTTGGATATTCCTAGCTCAAGCTATGGCCATTTTAGTGCACCTAGGTAGGTGTTTCAGAAGTGAAAATCAGAGAAAATAAATGGTGTCGATTTTTTTTCCCTCTTTTTATCAGCGTCTGTAGAAGACGGCAGCGACCATAGAATCACCAGCAGCGTGTGGGGGAGTGGGTAAAGCATGCGCCTCCTTCCTAGGAGGTGTTGGGTTCAATCCCTCCGACGACCACTTCTTATCCTTTGAAAGAAAGGAAAGATTGAAGTGCATACTTACCTCTCTGTGTAAGAACTTCCGACGGATGGCCGTACAATATCCTTTTGCTTCCTGCTACAGCGAATCGAGGCAGTTCTTCTCCCTCAACGTACGCGCGCGAACTGCTCCCCTTCTCCTTTCGCAAGCTCCACGAAATTCCTTACTAAAAAACTCCTTCCAAGAAGATGATGAGATGGCTTATTCTCCAAGACTTTCCCCTTTCTCACTCAAGCTCTGATACCAAATGAAAGATCCCAATTAGCTACCTGCCACTCTCCTCCCAACCTTAAATAGCCCTTGCCCTTGGCACCTCTAGAATCTTCTCTAAGGTCCAAACTCTCCTCATATGGCCACTCTGAGGAGATGGAATAACCTTGAAGATCCGTGCTAGAGCCTTGGCTCCCCCGAGCTCTGGTCCTTGATCCGGCTAGGGTCCTTGACCAAATGCAGGTAGACCAATGGTAGACCATGGAGGTCTAAATAAATCTAACATGGCTGCTATGCAATCAAAATATGATGCTATTATGAAGAATGATACTTGGTCTTTATGTGATTTGCCTTTAGGCAAAAAGGCCATCGGCACTAATTGGGTATACAAGCTCAAATATAAGTTTGAAGGAATAGTTAACCATCTAGATGATGTACTTCTGATCATCATTGTTTATGTTGATGACATGTTGCTCATTGGTCCTAATGAGAAGCATATTGGTGAATTTACGGCTAATGTGCATGCCTATTTTGAGATGTCAGATTTGGGGCATTTGCATCATTATTTGGACATTCACTTTATGCAAGTTGATGGGGGAATAACTTTGTGTCAAACAAAATATATTGACACATTATTGCAGCGTTTTGGCCTTGAAGATTGCAAACCTATTGCCACTCCTATGGAAACAGGTTTACAATTGAGTCTTCATGATGCTTGAGATGCATCATGATACTTGAGATGCATTTGATGTTGTTCTCTATGAGCAAGCTGTTGAGCCTTCATGATGCTTGAGATGCATTTGATGTTGTTCTCTATCAGCAACATGCTGTTGGATGCTCTATTTACTTACGCGTAACTCGATCTGATATTCAGTTTATTGTCTCTGAGATTAGAAGGTTTATGCATTGCCGAGATTTCAAGCATTGGAAGCTAGTTAAGCACATCTTTCGCTATTTGAGTGATATCCGATTACTTGGATTATTTTATCCGAATAGGGAATCATTACCACTAGATTTACATGCTTCTTCTGACTGAGGGGATGGTTGTTGTAATACTCCTGTGTCCACTAGTGGTTTTTGCTTCATGCTTAGTAGCTCATGCATATTTTGGTTGAACAAGAGACATCCTACTTTGGCCACTTCTAGCTGTGAGACTGACTATAGAGAAGCTTTCATAGAGACTCTTGAGTATGTGTGGCTCATATGCCTTTTAGGTCATTTGGGTGTTAGTCAGTCTTCAGCCACCGTCTTCAGCCACCATCATCTTCATTGACAGTCAGAGCGCATTGGGGGTTGCGTGGAACCCTGTGTTCCATGCTCACACAAAGCACATTGAGGTGCGCTATCATTATGTCGAGCAGAGGTTCTCTGGTGGAGAGATCAGTTTTATCTTATATGCCCACATAGGATAATGCTGTAGACCTTTTCACAAAGGTTTTGCCTAAGGAGAAGTTTTAAGCTCTTCACAAAGCTTTGAGCTTATTTCCTTTTGTGGATTGATCTATATAGGAACTTCCTTATACATGGGTGTGAGCTCCTTGTTTACTCCATCAGTCCAAAGGGGAATTTGTTGATATATTTCCGTAGTGATGAGTGTGAAGACACTTAAGACCATCGGGGCACTTTCTTCCCTCTTTAGGAGGTTTTTTTTCTTAGCCTGAGCCTTGTATACATGCCTATAACCCTAACGAGTGACTTATCTTTGTACATTCACTTGGTAATACATTCTATATTGTGTTGTGTTCCCAGCTTCTTCTTCTTCCTTGTGGTGTTCGTGTGCTTCCGTAGACCTCCAACTCCAATAGTGGGAGTGTGCCATGAAGACTGAATTGGATTCTATTCACAAGAACGGTACTTGAGATTTGGTACCTTTGCCAAAGGAAAAGAAAACTTTACCATGTAAATGGGTATATAACTTGAAATTCACATCGTATAGTGCTTCTCCAAAGTATAAAGCACGACTAAAAACAACATGGTGTTCATTTCGAGGAAATATTCTCTACAATAGTCAAGATGACTACATTGCGCATGTTGCTTGGATTCATCGCAATAGAGGACTTAGAGCTAGTCAAAATGGATGTGAAAACTACTTTCTTGCATGGAGATTTTATAGATGAGATCTACGTGGAACAACCTCAGGGTTATGTAGTTCCTGACAAACTTCAAAGAGAGTCTAGTTTACAAGCTAAAGAAGAGCTTATATGCGCTTGACCAGTCCTCTAAACAATAGTACCAAAAGTTTGATGCTTTTATGAAGTCCCAAGGTTACTCTCGCAGCAATGAGGATCATGATCATTGTCTCTATAGAAAGAGATGCTTATGAAAGCTTGATGTGCTTGATATTTTATGTTGACGATATGTTTATTGTTGGGAAGTCCTCTGATGACTTGTCATTGCTCAAAAAGAAGTTGAGTGAGACATTTGATATGAAGGATTTGGGGGATGGTAAACATATTCTTGGCATGTGCATTACTCATGATAGGAGTAAAAGATACATATACTTGTATCAAAGTGAGTACATATCCAAAGTACTTCACAAGTTTAATATGGAGAGTGGCAATGCATTGAGTACACCTTTACCTATATATGTGAAATAAAGCAAGGATGATTGCACCATACGAGACAAGGAAAAGGGAATTCATGATCAAAATTCCTTATCGGTCTTCCATTGGTAGTCTCATGTATGCTATGGTAATTACAAGATTGGACATTGCATTTGAAGTGGAAATTATGAGAAGATATATTTCTAATCCTGGGAGAAGCATTTGGAAGTGATCAAGATGATTTTGAGATATCTGAGTGGAACTAAGGACATGTGTATATATTTGGGTAGAGAAGCGGCATCCATTCTTGGTTACACTAATTCTGATTATGATTCCGATTATGCAGGTATTGTAGACAATCGAAAGTCTATATCAAGGTACATTTTTCACTTTGTTGAAGGTGTTATCTCTTGGAGATCCTGTCAAGAATGTATAGATGTTTCCACTATAGAAGCAAGAGTATATTGACGCAAGTGAGACACAACAAGTGAGGCATATAAGGAAGCATTGTGGCTTTTTCGTCTTACTTCTTATATGGGTATACCTCATCATGTACCTCGTTTGCTTAGTGACAATCATAGTGCCATCGCTTCGGCTAAGATTCCGGTCTATCATGCAAAGACCAAGCACATTGAGGTGAGGTATCACTTCATTAGAGACTTCATAGCCACTGAGCACCTTATTCAAAGAAGGTTCATACTCGAGATAATGTTATAGATCAAAGCTCTTCCACATAATAGCTTTCGATACTATTGGCACTTGATGGGGGTTACTTGATTCATGATCTTGCATAGTTACTTGTACATTGTGTAACATACTCATGAGGTGGGAGGTATAGTTTGTACATTTACATTGAGGCATCTTTTATTTTTCTTTATTTTTTTTCCCATAGTTCAGTTTGGTCATATTGGCTTTTAATGGGAGATTGTTATTGTTAGTGTCCATGTGAAAGGCCAAACGGTTGTTCGGCACTTTTGTATATGTTCTTTAATAAAACATATAGTGGTTTGGCAAGCAATATACTTGAGGTTCGACTACATTCGTAAAACTTAGTAAATGTAAGTTTATGGTCTTTGTATCATGTGCAGGTCTATGTGTGTAGGTCTATCTATATTTGTAGGATTGTGTGAAGTATTGCATGAGTCATCTACAACTAGGTTTCCACTAGGAGGGGATCGTCCGGAAGCTCTCGATAAACGAAATCCATTGTGGTACAATTGCCATTATACCACTTCAATAATGACATATAACAACATATGCTCAACCATCTTGAGCAACATTAGCTTCATCGTTTTTCGCATTAGATGTATTCTCAACAATAGACATGTCTGATTCTTTCTTCTCTTCATTACACGTGGAAAGCTTCCTACATTCATCAATGGTATGACTAGCCTTTCGACACTACTTGCATCTCTTCTTCTTTTGCATATCATCATCAAGAGAAGAGGAAGTGGAAGAGGAAGAGTGAGGTTTTGGTTTTGATGAACCCAAAGCTAGAACCATATTTGCTTTTTCCCTATTATGTAATAGCAAGTGCTTGCGTTCCCTGAAGCAAACCACATCTATTTACTCTTGATTACTCTTCTTGCAAAAGAAGAGACACAACTTCATCAAAAGTATACATATTTGGATTTCCTTTTGCAACCAAACGAAGTGTAGTAGCAAAGGTTTAAAAGGATTTCGATAATCCTTTGAGTAGTGTAGAAATAAGTGATGCACCTGGATATATCTCATCAATGTTTTCCAATTGCTCTTTCAAATCCTTGATGCGTGTAACATATACATCCACTGCCTCATTTTAAGTCATACACACATCTTCACGTTTCTTTCTTAAGTAGAGAACACACTCTTCATTACGCACTCCATACAAAGAGGAAAGTGTATCTCAAGCTTGTCTTGAAATAGTACATGAAAGGATGTGTGGAACAATATATCGCTTCACAAAAAGGGCAATCAATGCATGAGCTTGAGCAATCATCCCATCTAAGTTTCTATTGCATAGGTGGAGAAATCATAGTCACTATATTTGAAGAAGATCTTGAGTCTATGATAAGAAGCTTCGAAGTAGATGAACATTAGATCGCGTGTCAACATTGTCACTAAGTTCCATAGTTGCTTTGGAACAAGAACATGCTTCATCATGTAAGACCACATTGTATAGTTTGTCCCATCAAGCTTATCCTCATCTTGAAGTGTGCCAAACAAGCCATTGTTGCTTCTCATTGCACCATAGAACTCAAAAGTAACAAGATATGAACTTCAACAAAGTTGAAATGCAAGCAACTCACAAACTGTAACTCCGGAGGCGAATCCGATTGCACAAATGGCTTCGAAAGGGGGGGTAAAACTCCAACATGCCTAGTGGAAATGATCTCGGACTGCTTGTTCTTTATGTTGATGACATTCACTTGACTAGGTCATTTGATGAGAAAATTGATATGCTTATGGCTGAGTTTCAACATACTTTTAATGTCAGATATCTTGACCATTTGGAGTATTATTTTTGCATCCATTTTGGATCCATTGAGGGGGGAGTTGTTGTACATCAAGCAACGTATATTGAAAAACTACTTTAGCATTTTGGTTTTGAGGATTGCAAGCCTATCTTAACACCAATGGAAACAAGATTTAGGTTTTCGATATACTTTTCTTGATTCATAACAATTTCCTCCTCGACGGATATACAAAAAAGATGACAAGATAATATTTCAAAAGGTCAAGATATGTGATATCAAAAGTATGCTGCAAATCAGCCATATGCATGTCAATTTTCTCATTACATGACAGAGTCAAGAGAATGTCATCAATATTAAGAACGAGCACTATAAGTGAACCCCATCTTTACGTACATAAAGTGTGCTTTCAATTGGACTACATGCAAAACCAAGAGCAATCAAATGCTTATGTATCTTGTCATACCATGCATGTGGAGTTTGCTTAAGTCCATACAAAGCCTTATGCAAGTGGAAAATCATATGCACTTGACCTTTGATGGAAAATCTAGGAGGTAGCTTCACATAGATCTCTTCTTGCAAATCGCCATTCAAGAAAGTTGTGTATCTTGTCATGCCATGCACGTGGAGCTTGCTTAAGTCCATACAAAACCTTATGCAAGTGGCAAACCATATGCTCATGACCTTTGATGGAAGATCTAAGAGGTTGCCTCACATAGACCTCTTCTTGCAAATCGCCATCCAAGAAAGTTGTCTATAGATCTCTTCTTGCAATCGCCATTCAAGAAAGTTGTCTTTATGTCGAATTGATGCACATTCCAACCACGATCCCAATGGAATCACAGAATGAATTGTAGTCATGTGCGAAGTAGATGTAAAAGTCTCTTCATAATCAATGCCATATTTTTGCGCGTAACTTTTTGCGATTAGTGTAGCTTTGTAGCAATGAATGCTACCATCGGACTTTCTTTTAATCTAGTAAACCTCATATATAGTGGTACTTTGTATTTAAAGATGCATTTTTAGCTCTCACTTCATTCATTCATTTTGTGTGTCTCTGAGGTTCGATCTCCTTTTTTCATTAGTGTGTACTTCTATTCGTTCTTCCTCGCTCACTTACACACCCAGCTCACTTACACACCCAACGACATTTACACAAACTCAAATCACATATATGTAAGAGACACATGCGAATCATAACATATGTATGATACGTAATAAACATAATAACATAAAAATTAATAAATCATTTCCTTCAGCAATATAGGATGGCCTTGTTAACATATGTGTGCATCTCTGCGTTTCACTAGCTGAATATTAATACATTGCAAACTTTTTCTCTGCGTTTCCTAGGTGGAGTTGGAAGTCATTGATGCAAAGCCTTCTGCGATTTCTCACAGACTGGTGTTGGAACGGAGAGCACTTCCACTTCCTCCATTGAGAATGCAAATGGTCAATGCTAAGAATGGACGTCTGATTGCATATATGCGTCTACATTACTTTTCCCATAATGCTACAAAAGCGATGGCTTCTGCGATAAGAGAAGGAGAATCTCTAGGTGTAGATGGTTATGGTAGTTATCCCTACTGCCTGGTTATACTAATTAGTTATCAAGTCCTATTTTTATTAGCTGTATTGAAAGTAAGATTTTACTGCAGTTTTGGACCTACGCAATAACCCAGGTGGTGTTTATGAGGAAGCGATTGCTATGGCAGTAAGTTTAACTCTTCAAATTCATTCAAATATTTTTGTGATGAGTTTAACTCTTCAAATTCAATCAAATATTTTTGTGATGATTAGATGTACAAAAATTGTTCTCTAATCTCTTGGCATTCTTCATCGTTTTTGTCCAACATTCCAGGCACTTTGGTTGGATTGTACGCATTGCAGCATTTCTGAGACAGTTAGAACTGTTGGATATGATGTTGATGACTTCACCTATATTGCAGGAGAGCTACCAGTAAGCGATTAGCATTCCAAAATGCTTGATTCATTATGGGGGTACTATATGATATTGAGCGTAATCAGTTTTCAACTTTCTTTGTTTCATGCATACATCTCAAACTGATTGTATGACGCTCCACGGATTCTTAGATAACTATATAATAGGTTCCTTTTCGATGTATGTGTGCTGAGGTGTCTCAAAGACATTAATCCAGGTTTTTTGAGGACAGTGTCGCTCAAAGCTGAATGCAGGGAATATTTGTTTGCTTTATCCACTGTTTGAGTGAAACCAAAGGACTTTGCTATTAGGTTTATGCATATCATGAACTCAGGATATTTTCTTGCAAACGAACCTTTTTCGTCACTGTTTTGGGTGTTTCTCTTTCCTGCTTCCTTGTGAGCTTCCAGCTTTCCCACTCTTCTTTGGGTGTGCCAGAAGTCCCCTTTTTACCTGTCTTCGTGCTCCCATCAACAGACCCAACCCCCCACTGTGGTAGTCTTCGCTATCTAGTTCTATGTTTCTAAACTTCCATCTCTAGAACCATGCATGGATGGCGATTCCCATCAATAGGATTCCTTATAGAAAATTTCCCTACCTTTCATCTGTAGACATAATAGCCATCTAGCTAGGAACTTAAACACTTGGAAATCAAACATAGATAAATAGATTGTCTTTGCGATGATGATTAGTGGAAATAAAATTCCTACTTTATAACATATCAGATATGAATCAGTCTGGAATGTAGAAGAGTTTGAATGAATAAACTGCCTTCAATTTCAAGCGTGGATGACTCTAATCCATTTGTAGCAATGTTTTTAGGGATAAGGTTCTTGTGAGCCTGGTTTACATTTGTACATAGATTCATGGAAACACTTCCAAGTTCCACATTATCGTGCTCTGGATTTTTATAACGTTGTCCTCGTTTGTGTTATGGGTTGCTGAGTTTTGAAGCTAAAGTATTGAAGAGGGCATGTGTGTTTGCTGCTGAGGTGCCTTCTGATAGTTCTCTGATTTCATCAAGGTGGATAGGAGCGCATGCCTTCATGCTCGATGCTCATTGAAGGAAATATTAGATCAAGGATATGGTCTGCTCACTTTTAGGTTGTTGACAGATTGATTCATTCCCACCAAGCAAGGACGTTTCAGTGCTTCCACACACATGCATGCACAAGTTAATACCACAATACTGCGATATCATTTATAGTAACTCCAAGTTTTGTGGCACTCTTTGTAGGAAACAATATTTTTGCGGCACCCTGGTGTTTTAACACATGCTCCTTTGGTCATAATAAGCAACAAGAATAGTGCAAGTGCAAGCGAAGTAAGTGAGAGCATTCCATCATAGAGATTTTCTGAGTCATGATTGGATTGCTAGAACTTAATATTAAGCTTATTTTTTTCTTAACTCTGGTAGGTTCTTATCGGGGCCTTACATGATAATGGCCGAAGCATTGTGCTTGGGGAAAAAACATTTGGGAAAGGTGTTGTTCAGGTGAATATCTTGGTTTACACCTTCAGTTTTCTGAAAGAGGTGATGCTATACATCAGTTAGATGGTACCGTATTCTTTTTGAGAATTTCATGAGGTGAAAAAAATTTGAATATCTTACATTTTGATGCAGTACTATTTCCCTATGGATGATGGAAGCGGGTTGAAACTGACTGTTGCAAAATATTTGACACCAAAACGATATGATATCTCTAAACAGTAAGTAAAGCTACTTGGTTGATTCAAATAGGAATAGCTAATTCTCATGCAAAGGATACAGTGTACACTAATCATTGACAATTATTCAATCGTCAACAATCTCATATTCTATTGCTTCTGGTGACAGATTGAGGGTGTGTGTATGTTTGGGAGTACACAGACATACACGTGCACACACACGCATGCGCACATGCGCGCACACACACACACACACATAAAGAGTGAATGAGAGGAGAGAAGTGAAGACAAGTACATGGATAAAAAGACTCAAGTAGAAATCTGAGATATAGCACCTCTTCAACAAAATTTGTGATTGTTTTCAAAGTTTATGAAGCATGACTCTGAGGAAGTTAAGAAAAAGCCTTTCTTGATAACTTATCTAGGTGAAATAGTTTGAAGCAATAATACAATTATATGTGACAGAAATCTAACCATGGACCAAGTGTTGCCAGATCAGGGCAGATCCGGTGCTACGCACCTAAAGTTTTTTGAGTTCATGCGGTGCGGTGCTTCCGGTGCCATAAATTCATCGTTACATAATTAAAAAAATTATTACTAAAACAAACAGATGTCTGCTGCGACGAATCTTCTTCCTCCACTTTGTGACCTTACTGAAACTTTAACCCATGAGCAGATGAGCATAGCCTTGAGGCTCGAACCTTCAATGATCAATCCTTACCTATAATTAGTCGTGAGCCTTAGCCTTTGACTTCGACTTGATTCTTGAGAACGAGAGATTCCACACACACACACACACAGATTATTAGCCAATAACCAATGTCCACACATACATTGAGAGAGAGTTTATTAACTAATAGTGAACTATAATACGTGCTTTCTTTATTTGTGGTATGAAAATGTCATAATATATGTATATAATACATCTTTTGGGTATATGTGTATTTGTAACAATGCACCTTACGCATCTTACCTTGGGATACCATTCGGTCCTCGCACCTTATGCGCACCGAATTGAACGCACCGAACGCACGGGACTGCCTTGTGCCAGATCTGTGAGTTGGCTACAATAATTGATGAGCTTGCCTAGATGGAAATAACAAAATCTGTTGTCATTTTGGTAGTGGCATTTATCTTCAACAGAATATGTCAAGAAAAGAAATGGAGAGAGACAGAATGACAGCAATCATAAATTTGGTATAGCTACAATGTGTTCAAACTAGAAATGAAAAGACACATCACTCTGCTTACTGTGCATAGGTGCATACAACTTTTGAGAAACATGCTTTAAGTTTTCTATTATGTACAGAAGAGCACACCTGCTGGAATATTTAACAAAACCCTCTACTTTCGGCTGAAAAAGTGAATGATAATGTATAGTGAATGATAATGTATGAAAGAGCCAGTTGTCTCTCATTCAAAAGGAAGAGCTCCGCATTTAGCATACATTGCTTCAGCATGCACAGTGAGATAGATCCTGAAAAATTAATCGATGAGTTCGAAAACAAGCATGCTGTGTGATTTCCATATGAACCAAGGCATCCAGAATGGAAGGTACATACATACAAAGCCTTTTCTCCAGAAAGGTATCATGTATCAAAGTACAGAATAGTTAGACACCAAATAATCTGGTCTGGCACATAATTTCAAAGATATACATGTTTCCCGCAGTCATCTGTAAAATGATATGCATGATTGGAGTTACAAGTTTTGATAAACTTGATGGGTAAAGTATATGTAAGAATGATGCTTAACCTTTGGAGTCAGGTATACAGAAGAAATTTATTCTAACGAGCTTAGATACTGGAAATTATGACATATTTAGGATTTTGGAAATCTAATCCTTTCTTAGGACACAATTATTTGCAAAAACCCTACTGGAGAAAATTTTGAGAGCATTTCTCTCTGATGACTTTAGAAACATGTAATTCAATTTACTAAGCAATGAGCATCATAATACAAAGTGAAGATTTAAATTGTAGATTTAAATTCGGATTTAAATAATAGATTCAAATTGGGATTTAATCGTTTAAACCCTAGAGATTTGAATAATCCAAAAGAAAATTCGACGTTTCTATTCACCCCTACCTTTCTATCTTTTAGCTTTCTGCCTAGAGTATATGCAATACAGGTAAGTCCCTTATACATTCATGGTGCAAAAACAGATAATATATGTAAAGAGAAATCCATCTATTTACCTTGAATCAATGAATGATAGATCTTGATACGTGGTTATGTCTGCCAGCATTGTATTCATAAACCCTTTGGAATGCAGCTAGTTTGCTCCTGCTCTTGAGCATTAGGAGAACCCTTGTAGTATGTCCATGCATGCATTCACTTACCCTATGTCCCTCTCCCATACTGAGACACGACTTATGGAGGCTTCACATGAGGAGATTATGGAGATCACCTAGTTTAGAGGGGAGGATGTCAGACTACAGAGACCAGTTTCTCACCATTATGTATGATGGATTCATACAGAGACCACACTATATGGACATCTATATGCCACATAGTTCACGAGTAGCGATTGGCCAATCGAGGGTCGCATCACACAGAGTGGAGATCGAGAGTGGGAGACACAATGGGGTCTCGCGAGCAGAGCGGATCTGCAAACTATGTAGAGAGGAGGTGGAGAGTGAGGAGCATTCATATGTCGATGCAGAGAGCATACACGCTGATTAGAGACAGATATGAGACTTTGTTCAGAGGACAACCCACCCTATGAGAGTTATGGACTCTCGAGATCAGAGATAGTTAGGACGTTTCTGATAGAGATTCTGAGGCATAGAGATGCACTCTTACTCGTGAGACACACAGCTACACAGGTGGAGAGTGGACAGCTATAGCTCAATGATTTTTTCCAGAGGTCTAGAGTCCCCTCCCCACCTGATTCCCAACGAGGAGTGACATTACAGCATGCTGAGGTGAGTCGAGCTAGATGACAACTACAAGTCACAGCGCTCATAGGAGTGAGGCTATACTATCGCCAGATAGAGGAGATTTGACCCGACATCGCAAGGCGATTGCGGAGCGAGTAGCCGTGATGAGAGCAGATCCTATAGCTTTCATACAAGGAGCTCTAGCACCTTCTCCACCTGTGTATCACATCCTCCATCCCTCCATTACCACTGGATGGAGCTAGTAGACAGATGCATCTTCATGATTGTATTCCCTCAGCATATAGACATGCATATACCCCCCGAGATAGGACTCCATCAGCCTTTGTATTTTACCACACATGTTTGAGACTAGATTGTATTAGTTTTTTTTTTATGATCTTGTTTTACTTTTGTGGCAGTCGGATGACATCCACATCATGTATCTTATGTTTTGTCTCATAGGCCGACTTTGGCTTATCATAGACGGTAAAAAACTCTCTCTCTCTCTCTCTCTCTCTCTCTCTCTCTCTCTCTCTCTCTCTCTCTCTCTCTCTCTCTCTCTCTCTCTCTCTCTCTCTCTCTCTCTCTCTCTCTCTCTCTCTCTCTCTCTCCCTCCCTCCCTCCCTCCCTCCCCCCCCCCCTCCCCCTCCCCCTCTCCCTCCCTCCCCCTCTCCCTCCCTCCCTCCCTCTCTCTCTCTCTCTCTCTCTCTCTCTCTCTCTCTCTCTGTTTTTCTCTGTTTTTAGGGTTTCGCCAGCCTTGTTCCATCTGATTTTAGGGTTGCGCTCTGATTTTTAGGTTTCACAGCCTCTATCTCTCTGATTTTAGGGATTCGTAGCCTCTTTTCTCTGATTTTAGGGTTTCGCAGCCTCTCTCTCTGATTTTAGGGTTTCGCCTGCCTCTTTCAATCTGATTTTAATGGTTTTGCAAATGCGCTGCCCTGATCTTAGGGTTTCGAAGGTAGCACAGCTGTGATTTTTAGGGATTGGAAGAGAAGCAGCTCTGCTTTTTAGGTTCTGAAGAGGGGCAGCTCTGAATATTAGGGTTCTGAATATGCAGAGCTCTGATTTTAGTGTTTTGAAGGAGGCACACCTTGGATTTTAGGGTCTCGAAACTCTGTTTTTAGGGTTATGCATCCTTCCTCTCTCAGAAATGAGTTCGTTTCTCTCTCTGTTTTTAGGTGCAGGACTGATTTTAGGTAAAGCCTCTGATTTTAGTGTTTCGAACCCTTGATTTAGGATTTGGCACTTGTATCCCATTGTATCCCAAAGCTGATTTTCAGGTTTCCTGCCTGCTGTGCAAACATCCACAACCACCTCTCTCTCTCTCTCTCTCTCTCTCTCTCTCTCTCTCTCTCTCTCTCTCTCTCTCTCTCTCTCTCTCTCTCTCTCTCTCTCTCTCTCTCTCTCTCTCTCTCTCTCTCTCTCTCTCTCTCTCTCTCTCTCCCCCTGTCTACAGCAACAACATGGAAGGCAGGAAAAGCTTTGCCTCTGCCCTCTTGCACCAACCGCTTTCTATACCAGCCCCAGTCAACAAACCAACAGCATGGGAGTCTTACTTACTCCAAGAAGTGAAGAAACTCCAAGGAGAAATGGCAGCAATGAAGCAGGAAATTAGTAAGAAAGATGAACAAATAGCCAGATTGCAACAAAAGCTTGATGAAACACAAGGAAATAGCCAGCAAGCAGGAGCTGAATCAACAAATAAAGTCGACTTGGCAACACAATTATCCGAGATAAAACTATCCAGCTCTACACATTTTTCAAAAGAAAGTAATGTCTGTGGTAAAGGAGCAGGAATTGGTGGACAGCAACAAGAAAGTTATTAGGATTGGAGGCCTCCCCCTAGGATGGGACAGGGAGGACATCGCACCCGAGTTAAAAGATGACTGCATCCTTGAAACAGAAGTACTAGAAGCACAACTAACCAAGGTGGTCCCCTTCATCAATCTAGGGTCTCCAGTCTTCATCACACCCAAAGGAACTCAGGCAAGGGTAAGCTATTTTGACATGTCAGATAAGATAGCTGTCATGAAGCAAGCAAAGTCACTACAAGGTACTAAAGTATGGATAGGAGATGAACTCACCCCACTCCAACTTAAAAATCGACGAGCAGAGTTAACTAAAGTCAGAGAAGCCAGGAAGAATGGAAAGTGGGCAGTATACAGAGGCGGTCAAGCTATTATCAGAGATTTCCATACCCATACCACATAGGAAGAAACAACTATCTCCCTCATTTGTAATATATATTGATGTAATTTTGAAACTCTTATGAGTCATAAGAGTGCTTTGGAAGCCACATCCCTCCCCTTCTATTTTTATTTTGATTTTTCCCTTTTATTATAGCCCCTTGATGGCTTCCCCCCCAAGTGGAATGTAATGTTTTGATGTACCTGATCGGTCCCATAGGTCGATTTCGGCCTCCCGTGGACGTTAATATATCTTTCTTTCTCTCTCTCTCTCTCTCTCTCTCTCTCTCTCTCTCTCTCTCTCTCTCTCTCTCTCTCTCTCTCTCTCTCTCTCTCTCTCTCTCTCTCTCTCTCTCTCTCTCTCTCTCTCTCTCTCTCTCTCTCTCTCTCTCTCTCTCTCTTTACCTGTTCGGAAACCCTAACGCCTCTTCCCGCTGCCACGTTCTCCCTACCCGCTGCCCCGACTGGCCCACCTGCCCCGCCAGCTCCCCCAACCCCAGCCTACTGCCCGCCACTCCCGCCTGCTCTACCCACTGCAGCAGAAGCTCGTCAGCCCCCCGAGCTTCTCCCCGCTTCCATTGCACCCCTCCCAAGCCTCTCTCCCATCTACCCGACCACTCCATGCCTAACCCTAACCCTAGCCCAAAACTAACCCGAACCAGACCGCCCCATGCCTAACCCTAACCCTAGCCCGAAACTAGCCCAAACCCTAAGCCCGAAACTAGCCCAAACCCTAAGCCTAACCTAAACCAAAACCCTAACCCTAGCCCATTGAAACCCTAACCCGACCTTACCAAAAACCTAAAACTAAACCTAAACCTAACCCGAAGCCAATCCTTGCCAACCTTCTTGAACCTCCTCCTCTTGAGGATCTCTCTCTCTCTCTCTCTCTCTCTCTCTCTCTCTCTCTCTCTCTCTCTCTCTCTCTCTCTCTCTCTCTCTCTCTCTCTCTCTCTCTCTCTCTCTCTCTCTCTCTCTCTCTCTCTCCATGGCTCCCAAGTTGGAGGATCAGCTAGCCACTTTAGAGCATATCCTCCGAGAGTTAATAGGAAAACAGAAGAAAGAAGGAGATTCTGCACTGAACGGGGTTACCCGCAAAGTTGCCGCCCTCGAAGCAAAGGTGGAAACCTTGGAGAAGGAAAATGAGTCCCTTCGGGAAGAGCTTCTTGCTACCCGCAAGCAGCACTCACGGGACCAGGAGGAGGAGTTGTACACTGAGCTTACTAAGATGAGAACGAAACTGGACAGCATACGCGAGGAGGGGGAGATCGCCCCTCAGTTAGAGGACATTCGGGTGACTATCAAAAAGGAGTGCATGGAGGTGGTTCAGAGCGAGCTTGAGACTAAGAAGGATGGTTGGGTCGAGGTTGTGAAAAAGAACCTTCGACAGGAGGCAAAGAAGAACAACCACCATGAGGAGATCCACATAGTACACACCACCATTGAGGAGGAGCGGATGCGACAGGCTCGCAAGCTTAATGTTCGCGTCTCCGGCCTCACAGAGACAGACGGATCACCAGAGCAGGACGGGCGTCACTTGTGCACATTACTTGGATACCTCGCAGATGAGCCTCTTCCTTTCACCAGAGCCTGGAGAGCAGGACGGGACACCACACGGAGCAGAGCACTTATCATTCAGTTCTTAGATGAGGCCGGGAGGAGAGACTTCCTCAGACGATGGGCGGTACTACGCACTACACCGGGCACCCCCATCTATTTAGATGACGATCTCACATGGATGCAGGTAGAGCATAGACGCGCATGCATGCTGCATGTCCTCCAGGCTCGACGAGAGGGACATCGTGCCCTATACAAAGACGGTCGTGTCATCATTGATGGACGGCCCATTGACTAGGGATGCGCGGCCTATGAGACAGCACAGCAGGAGGTGCACTTTGCAGTCTGGAATTGCAATGGATCTTTGTGGACACATCCAGGACGCCTTGAGGAGGTGATGGAGGACAGAGACATGATCTTCTTGACAGAGACATGATCTTCTTGACAGAGACACACGAGAGCCCGGGGAGGAGCCTACCGAGGATTGAGGGCTATATGTGGGAGTCAGCTCACCGCCGACAGATGAGGCAGCAAACCACACGAGGATCGGGAGGAGTAGCCGTGCTCTACAGACAGTCGCTACAGCACAGGGTACAGGTGGTAGCCAGAGACCCAGAGGCACGTTTCATGTGGATACGCCTCCGGCTATCAGAAGAGAGAGCAGCGTATTTCGCCGTATGCTATATTGCACCCACCGGCTCGCGCTTCACACATTCCCCCGAGAAGCCCTTAGGAGGGGAGGGAACAGACACCACATCTCCATATGACTGCCTCAGTGACACCATTATGGAGTATACCGGGATGGGCGAAGTCTTCCTTGTAGGAGACTTCAATGCCCGGACTCAGAGCCACCAGTGTGATATTTATGACTTTGACGACCCTGAGATGCTTCGTACCATAGAGGATATGTCTACACTCAGAGCCTCAGCCGACACCGCCACACCCACCTCATACGGCAGATACCTACTCCAGATGGGAGAAGCACACCGTCTCATTATATATAATGGGATGGCGACCTGGCCCACCTCGGGTGGCCTCACTTGCATTCCACCCACGACACCACAGGGGGATAGTGTGGTAGACTATGTTATCAGACCCCGGGAGGCCACGCATCTCATCACCTCATTCACTATCCCACCCATACCGATTGGAGCTGACCACGCATATCTTGCCCTATCCATTCGCGGCTCACCATGCATATCACACCCCGTCACCATACAGCCACATGCCCATACCACCATTCACTTTAGACATGAGCTAGCACATATCTATAGCTCCCATGTTCGAGAGCGCATCTACTCCCTTGATCCCGCTGCCTCATTGGACACCCTCACCACCCACTTCTCCTCGATCCTCCATACATCCGCTACTCTCAGCTTCCCATACACCACCCACAGCAGCGCACATTCGACACGGTTGGGGCATACACCCCAGAATAGATGGTACGATGAGGAGTGTAGGCGACTATACCGACATCTCAGAGCACAGAGTATCTTGGGATCCATCACAGAGAGGGAGGCACGACGACAGATGCGAGCCCTCACACTCCGGAAGCGACGAGCTTTCGAGGAGAGACAGGAGGCAGTGTTGTTCGACCTTCTCATGAGTAGGGATTGTGCCACCGCGTGGAGGGCACTACAGGAGCCACGCCCACCCACACCCATAGCAAATCCTCAGACTTGGCACACCTACGCCCGGAGGTTATATGACATCCCAGGACAGCCACCATTGCCGATCCCTCCCACACCGCGTCCTGTGATATCCACCCTCTTCACGGCAGGCATGGTACGACAAGCCATCCATAGGCTACAGCATGGCCGTTCAGCAGACCACACGGGGCTACAGGGTGAGCACTTTATATACGCAGCAGATGTAGTTTCCCACCTGATCGCCCATCTCTTCAACCGTGCTTTGGTTGAGGGATTACCTGACTCGTGGACTATGCATACTATTATGCCTATCCATAAGTTCGGCGATATGATGGATCCAGGGAACTACAAGACTATTATGATAGGCCATATCCTGGCCAAGATCTATGGGGCAGTACTAGAGGCAGAGCTCAGTACACACGCTGAGGCAGCTCGGATCAGAGCACCCGGCCAGGCAGGCTTCCGCCGCACTTTCTCCACCATCGACCACATCTTCGTGCTTCGTTGCTTGATTAGAGCGCCAAGGCGAGGAAGCAGAGACTATACTGTTGCTTTATGGATTTCCGCAAAGCCTTAGACATGGTTCCCCGAGAGAGACTACTACGGAGGCTCCAGGAGTTACAGCTACCATCAGACATGCTATGGGCCATCCATGCTCTGTATGCACGAGTCACAGGCAGGGTACGCTGCCCCGGCGGTCTATCAGACAGCCTTGTTAGCACCATTGGTGTGAAACAAGGTTGCCCTCTCTCACCCACTCTCTTCGGTCTCTACGTCGACGAGATCACGGAGTATATACAGCGAGCAGGAGGGCTAGGAGGAGACCTCGGAGGTACGCCAGTACACATCCTATTATATGCTGATGACATTGTCTTGCTTTCAGAGTCACAGGAGGGGTTGCAGTCACATTTACAGGCACTCGATACCTTCTGCATGGAGAGAGGACTCACAGTGAACCTTGGCAAGACCAAGGTCATGATCTTTTATACCTCCAGGGCAGTACGCCATCGCGCCTCTTTCACTGCAGCTGGAGGACAGATAGAGGTAGTGGACTCCTACGTCTACCTAGGTGTCACCTTCTCTGGTAGCACGGGGGTATTCTCCATGGCACAGGCAGCGAGAGATAGATTGACGCGAGGCTATGCGGCACTTGCAGGAGTGGAGAGACGTTGCTTTCAGACACATTTTCAGGAGCCCCGGACTAAGGGGTGGCTCTTTGACACTCTGGTGACACCCGCATTGATGTATGCAGCAGCAGTTTGGGCACCTGGGATCACGGAGGCGATGTGCACGCAGATTGAGAGGCCCCAGGTCATCATGATCTCACGCTTGCTGCGCAGCAAGCCCTCCGTTCCACATGACATTATACGAGCTGAGCTTGGCACACGAGCGATGCTAGTGGAGGCCCTCTTCCAGTTGGTGACCTTTATTCTGAGGGTCAGAGAGCTCCCCACCAGCCGACTCACCAAGCTTGCATTTGAGAGCTCAAGACATTTAGCAGAGACAGGGCATGAGAGAGTATGGTATGCACAGACTTACCGATGGTTAACAGACCATGGCATGAGCATTACCGATCTTCCCCCCTTTCAGTATGACCTCTCTTCCCCCCACATTACCCTCTCTCGTTCGGAGAGGAATAGGATCATCCGTCAGGATCTACTACAGATACACGTCAGGGAGACATGGATAGCACCACGGGAGCCTCTTCCCACAAAGAGGCAACACTATAGAGAGCACTTCCTGACTGTGATAGCGGATGGTTTCATTCAGAGACCACGATACATGGATACATACATGGCACCAGCTGAGAGTGGCCATTGGGCAGCTCAGAGTATCATCACACCAGCTCGAGATTGAGGTTGGGCGAGCGACACATACCCCGAGGGACGAGAGATTATGCAGGATATGTAGAGAGGAGGTGGAGGACGAGGAGCACTACACATGTAGATGCCACGCATATGAGGACATCAGAGACCGCTACCCACAGCTCTTAGGGGGGGCAGAGAGATCAGGGCTTTATTGGAGACAGAGGACCAGCGCCCTCTAGGTCGTTTCCTAGTAGAGCTTCTGCACCGTCGTACATCACTCCTCCAGCAGCAGATGGAGATACACTTGGCCCCCCTCCCTCAGACTCATATTACAGATTTTTTCAGACCCACATCCACTCGAGGACCCAGCTCAATGCGGGGTGTCACATTACACAGAGCAGAGGAGCTTAGACGACAGCGTCGACGACCTAGACCCCCACTCCGGAGAGTCCGTCCACACCAGAGAGAGATTCAGGCGATTCACGCATGCCATGACATGGAGATACGGAGACGTCATCAGCGCACCCCTGTCGATCTAGACATTCAGAGCATTTTGAGGATCGCCATGATGCCTTACCCACCGATGCATTATATTCTACACCCACTCCAGGCATTTAGAGGGTTGTGATACCATCGAGCCTCCCATCCCTATGCATAGTATCACACCCATTGAGCATATAGAGTGCATACCCATAGCACCCCACACCCTTGAGGCCAGTTATTGTCCACTCCTTTTATACCCGTCTTTTGTACTCACTCTTTATTTTCCTTGTGGGATCACAGTGGATTGGATCATACTTATGTATATGTTTTGTCTCATAGGCCGATTTTGGCCTCTAATAGACGTTAAAAAGTCTTTCTCTCTCTCTCTCTCTCTCTCTCTCTCTCTCTCTCTCTCTCTCTCTCTCTCTCTCTCTCTCTCTCTCTCTCTCTCTCTCTCTCTCTCTCTCTCTCTCTCTCTCTCTCTCTCTCTCTCTCTCTCTCTCTCTCTCTCTCTCTCTCTCTCTCTCTCTCTCTCTCTCTCTCTCTCTCCCCCCCCCCCTTCCCCAGCCTTGATGTATTCAGCGAGGATATGGGCACCATGTTTGATTGCCGATTGGTGGGTAGGGATTGAGAGGCCACAAGTATGTATGATCTCACGCTTGTTTCGTAGCAAGCGGACCATGCCACATGACATCATCCGAGCAGAGCTCGTTGCACCACCCATGGTCCTCGAGGCACTATTCTTGATAGTCTCCTTCATTCAGAGAGTGCGGGAGTTGCCCGCGACACAATCACTCGTAGAGCATTTGAGGCATCTATATAGTTGTCTGAGAGTGGGCATGATAGAGTCTAGTACTCACAAGTAAAAACTTGGTTTGCGACACATGGGCTAGATATGGAGCCACTACCATCTTTTCAGTATGACTCACCTTACTCCCACTTCTCCTGCAGTGAGAGGAATTTGGTATTAAGCTAGGATGTATGGAAGCTCTACATTAGGAGAGTATGAAGATCATCTAGTTAGAAAGGAGGATGTCACACTATAGAAACGAGTTTCTCACCTTGTCATCTCCACACTCCTTAATAGTACTAGTAGCCTCAAGAGCTCGAGCATCCTCTACTATGACCACTGATGCTTCATTTCCTCTACCTAGCAGGATCTCCTCTCATAGCACTTCATCTCCTCCGCCTACGGATGTCTCATCTTCTTTTATGAATGTCTCAAGACTCTCATCATAAGTATTTACACTACTCATATATCTTACAGAGCTTTTCTCATCTTCTCTCTTCCCTTGTATTTCATATCCCTCCATTCCCTCTAGTTCATTCGACAACCCATGCTACCATTAGCTTTGCGGATGCACAACCCATTTGTAGAAGGGTACTCTGATAAGTCCCTAGATTGACACATTTTTATCTTTCTACTCTTATGAGATCTAGAATGCATGGACAAGAAGTTATTCTAATTTTATGCAAGGAAGAGAATTTTATGCAAGGAAGAGAAGCAGAGAGGATTAAAATGGAGAAAATCAAGAGGATTCACTGGTCAAGAAGGGAGGAATAAACAAATTTTCAATCTCCCATTTTTCAAGTTGCTCTATTCCCCAAGTTGCCTAATTTTTCAGTAAACCCATTTCCCAAATTGCCTACTTTTCCCAGTGCCCATTTTCCAAATTACCCAATTTTCCGAGTTTTCTACTTTTTCCAAGTTGCCCGTTTTCCAAATTACCCAATTTCCCAAGTTGCCGAAATTTAGTTGACCTAGTTTTGAAAGTTGCTTATTTACGAAGTTGCCTATTTTTACAAAGTTGCCTAGTTTTTAGAAGTTACTTATTTTTTTACGAAGTTGCCTACTTTTTGAAAGTTGCTTTTTTTTTTACAAAGTTGCCTAGTACTTGAAAGTTTCCGACTTTTTTGACAGTGGCTTACTTTGTGAGGACTTAAAGTTAGTCCACGAGTTCACTTGTTAAAAAAACAACTAAAATTTCACAGAGTACAAAAAACAAACATGACGACTTCTTGCACGCGGATTGCTGACGGACTGCATGGACAGCGCCAACTAGAGGGAGGGGCCAGCCATTCATAAAGGCATGAGAAAGACCTCTTCTTTGCCAAATACCAAAATTTAGAAGATAGTGATGGCGGAGGAAACGACTAAATGGACCAATATGTGAACTTGCCAGTAATCCTACAAAGGGGAGAAACTAATTGTCCCATTTGCTACCAGCCTACTCCTCCGAGTCCTGGAAAAAACTATATAAGAAGACCTCTCCATTAAAGGGGAGGAAGGCAGAGACACTAGAGGAGGGAATGCATAGCATTGAGCATGAGCAGCTGAAACATTGCACTCTAATTCTGTGTGTGTAGAGCTCTTAGCCTATCACTAGTACTTCATTAGGGAGAATAAGAATCAGCTAGCTTGGCACTGTGAGTCTCAATGGGCAAGTGGTGATTAGCTATTCTTTTATTGAGTAACCTGGCTGGTAAAGGTTAGAGTCTTTGTGAATGTATAAGGTTAGAGTCTTTGTGAATGTATACTCTGAAGGACTGAGGTTCAGCAAATAGAGTGCCTTTGTATCCCTATGCCTCTAGGTTGATTACTCAAAAGCTTGTACTAATTATCTTCTTGAGCTGTGTAGACTCAATAATTTCAGCATCCTTTTTTTGGTATCATTGTGTGTTACTGTATGTAGTATTCTTCTCTGTTGAGCTTTCAAATTGCAACTTATAGTGCATATTGCACTTAAAGAGGGCACACCACATTGAGCAGTAGAACGAGAAATTGATCTACACCATTCCATATGACCCCTCCACCACAAAGTACAGATGTGAATATCTTCAAATATAACATACAAGGAGTCATGAACACCACCTCCACAAAATAGAAAGATATCATAGTTCTCTTGGACTAGCTCTTGTGAGTGGGAGATCAACTGAAGGATGCACAAATGCCTCGCACCTAGATGATTGAGCTGACCAAGATGACCTACCAATATGTCAAGGAAAAAGAGGAAAGGATTGTAAGAAAGAAGGCCTCTGAACCAAGCTGGATTGTATGGTATGCAAAAAGAATGACCTTCAACAAGAGAGTGATTTCTATCAACAGCCATAGTCTAGGTGGTATGGATTGTGTCCATAGTCTAGGTGGGGTGTGTGGGAGGTGTTGGAAAGTCACAGCCCACCTCGACTATGGACAGTAGTCACCTTAAGAAGGATCCACAAAAGCAAATAAGGATCTTTGGAGCTAAGCTATGATGATCAAACATCCTTGAACTCTTGAGCCTTGTGAAGGCTTGCTGAAGTGTAATAATGGAAAAATCATTGGTATGTACGTAGTTCTCCTAGATTATCAGTGCTTTTGTTTCACTTAAATGAAAATTAAAATCTTCAAAGTAAAAAGTTAAATTTTGTTTTTTGCTAAAAACAAAGGCTAGTACTTTTCTAAAAGAATAGAAGGCCTAAAACTGTAGTTCTAGTTCTCATTTTTAATGACGAATCTTGTAGTTAACACTTCTAAACTACATTTTCTTAATAAAAACCTGAAAATCTGAAAAAAACACACACACACACACAAATCTTTTTAGCCTAAAACTGGGTGAATACTGTAAGTGAAGATTAAAACATGAACCTCTCCAACAAATCTTCTGCTTCATCCTTTATTCCAAGAACATCCAGCAAGCAAACAATCATCTAACTTCACTGTTAGGGCTTAAGAAGATATCCAAGAGATCTTTGAGAAGATGCGGATGTATCATGGGACAGCTATGAACCCCTTTGACTAAAATTGTCGATATTGCCATATAATCACCTTTCTAGAATGGATGGATGGGCATAGTCAACAGTGTACTTGCATCGTCTCACCTTGAACAAAAAATTCAGCCTCTCGAAGTCCCGAGGCTTAATCTAACTCCAAACTCTAATCAACAAGTTTCCTACATCTTGCTCTTGGTATTTGTGAAAATTATGTCAATTGAATATGCATGCGCATAAACTATGTCTGGACTGCTGATGGGCTTCATGGGATTTGTTACGTTGAAAATGGTATTTGAGGCTGGGTTCGCATAAAGGTTGCGGAACTCACAAAGGAAAATGTATATTTTCAGGTGGAACAATAACAATTCAAGATTTGGAACTGTTTACATACAAAGGTGGAACAAGAAGATATGAGGTGTACGGCCATTTGATGTGAATGGGTTCTTCAAAGAAAATAGAACGTTCTATATTTTTTAAATTATATTCTTTTGAGTTAGCCCCGGAGCAGTACAAGGGCGAAAGAGGGAGGACACGTAGATTACATTGTTCTACCGTGAACTCTGAATACAATATGCCAACTGCTTGATAAACACTGGATTCCAGTGACGGCTACGCTGATCCGCGGCTCACTGTGAATCCAACCTGAGTGCTGAAAAACTCGAGTGAGGAAACAACTATACTGAATATGTCCAGTGAAGTTCACTAATCTCTTGGGATCAAAAGGCTTACAGCACGATTATTGTGTTTTACCTTTTTTTTTTATATATATAAATATAAGGTTCGGCCGAGGCCTACTCCCTCGGGCTTTAACTTTGAAATTGCAACTGTACAAGGAAGGGCATAGTACTCATGGGACCCCCTTATCCCACAAAAACAAGGGTTTACACAGCTGGGTTAAACTGCGGTCACAACTATCGTGGAGCAAAACAAGCGGTGGCACATCAGCCACATGATTCACCATTCCAATGTCATACATGTCCTTCACATGCTGTCGGCGTTCAACCCCCGCCCCCGCCTCAAGAGACGAGCGGCCCAACCACCCGGACAGCGGCCTGATACATTGTGTGTTTTACTTGCTGGCTTCAATTTACTAATCAATTAGCACTGTTTCATCTGTTTTAAATATTTACATTTTCATCGATAAGATAGAATTTCTCCACAGCTTCGTCAAGATACATGAATTTATAATCTCGGTCGTACACATGCATTTATAATCTTGGTCGTATACGTATTTCAAGATACATGAATAATCTTGGTCGTATACGTATAGAATGCAGAGGAGCTCACCTGTTGCTTTGTCGTCTTTATGTCTTGAATTGATTAACTGGCTTTTTGTTGTTCTCATTACAAACTAATGTGCACTATAAAACAGTATCCCTTTGACTTGAAGATTTAACATCCAAGTCTGTTCGCTGTTTATCTGTTATGCAGAGGTGGTTTGGTTCCAGACAAGTTCTGCAGTGACTACCCTCATGCAAAAGGAATATTTGACAAATGCATCACCCAAGCAGTAGCTGATGTACAGGACATTATAGATAAACAGCAGAAAGAGTATATAAGAAAAGGTTTGCGTATTTTTTCTCCGATGCCATACAGGTGGCTGCCACTTGATGAAGGTCGACTTCATTCCAAAGGGACATATTAAACATACCGCGGAGATCTCCAACTGTGTTGATGTACATACCCCCGGCTCAACATTGACACACGTACATGAACCCATTCAATGTTGTTATAAAAGTGGCCTGTCAAATCCTAAGAAGCTTTTTTCGCGTTTCCTTTCTAATTTTCGTCCATTTTCTGGTACTCGAGGATCATTATAAAAGCTGTCATGATTTTTATTATACTGGTGCGACATCCTTAAAATCAGTTACAATATTGAAAAGCAGGTGAAGTAAGCTGCTTTCTTTCATGGCAACTTCGGCTGGCTTCACGTTGGGGCGGAGGAACTTTGCATTTAATAAGGGTTGTTTTGGGTGGATTTTTTTTTTCTAAATTTAGAGGAAGTTCGGCCGAAGCCTAATCTCCTTTGCTTGAATACATTGAAAGAGCAATTGTACATGTCAATGGGCATAGTACCCATGGGACCTTCCGCATTTCACAAAGTAGGGGTTAGACTTCCCAAAAGCGACACTCTTCACACATGGGTGGAATATAGTACCAAAGCAAAGTGTGCAACCGCCTTGTGTAGAGAGAAAATAAGGGTGGAACATAAAAGCTAAGCATTTCCAAATGAATAGTATAAAATAATTACAAGTATGATTAAACAATAAACAAAGTGTATGGTATCTGGGATCCACCACTCCTAGGATGGAACTCTTTGGATCCACCACTCCTAGGATGGAACTCTTTTGTTCCTAGGGAGGGAGGCTAGGAACACTTCGCTCTTAAGTTATTCCATGAAGTGGCATAAAAGCATGTGTCACCGCTCAATGCGATTAGGAGATGCCAAATGACAATATGTTATTGAATGTTCCATCTTCAAAAGGAGTTTTGCTACTCCATGTAAACCACTCTTAGGATGGGTTCACAGAGAGACCTTGAAACTCATATAATTTACTATCTAATTCTAGGCAAAATAAAAGGATTAGGATGATATGATACTTCTTGTTTATTCAAGTAGAAGAATAGAACGATATGCTGCTTCTTGTTTATTCAAGTAGAAGAATAGAACGAAAAGATGCAAGATGATAGCAACATTATTAGAATAGAACTCAAGAAAAAGGTGGCAATTTGGTTGCTACTTAGTGATTGATTCATATAAGTAAATGTTTCTTGATGCCTTGTGGGATGCCAAGAGAACATTGTAGGAGTGAGGGGTATTAGAACAAGTTGAGAGGTTTTGTTTGTGAGTTGGTGTGTAAAAGAGTGTACTATCGCTACCGTGTAAATCAACACGGCTATTCGACAAATAATCATTGGTACACAGAAGTGGCAAATATTGTCCATTGCCCATTGTGAACACACTTAGCTACCCTCGATGACTTTGGTTACCACTACCATTTAAAAGAAGAAAAATTATATCTTTTACCATGTCTTATGCAATCATGAGCGTACATTTGCAAGATCTTCTAAGTGTTGGCAACTTAGACGCAAGATCTCCAAATATTTGGACATCCACTTTTGTGTGTTTCTATGAAAAGTGGTTTTTGGTGGTCTTTGCATTGGAGCACTTATGATCCATCATTCACGCTAGTATGTTCAGCTTCCCTACACTCAATGGAGGAATTAGAACGAAACTTATCAACATGGTTTCTTAGCATTCTTATTGTCGATGTGTCAAGCTCAATGCATGTTGTTCTGAGATGATTTCTCATTACCTTCATATGATCTCTGGAGTATAGGGTTGTTACATTCCATATAGACTTGTGGTGTTTATATGGATATGATCTAGAGATATTTTCATTGGACTTCATCACATATCTACCAAGGATGACATACTTATCCTACCCACTCGGTCATTAATATTTTTTAAGATTTCTATTATGTAGTTTGTTTTATATATTGGAACATCTTGTTATGTTGTAAAAATCATTTTGTATACAATCTTTTCGTAGAAGAAAATGGAGAACTCTTTTGTTATTGTCTCCCCATTCTTGTATGCTCTACCCTTCTTGGTTTTGGGGTTGTGAAGTGGAAAAGATCTCCACTCTTTTTGCTTCCTCGTGACATGGTATAAAAGCTAGCATGGTGTAAGGCAGCTCTCAAAGAAGGGCAACATTGAGGAATTGGTGTGAAGTTACAAATAGTACAAGTCCATCACCACTCTCGTATTGCTATTAAAATTGGTGTGCAAGTACAAGAAGCCTCAATGTTTTATAATATGCATCCTAATGTTTTTTCAAGGTATTGCAAGCTCCATTTTGGATTCATTTTGACCTCGAAGTTCATGAGCATGGGGTCCGAAAGAGAAAACAAATGGGCTTGCAAAACCATGAGTGCATTTTCATATTCTTTAGGATATTTCATACCTAGAATTTAATTGATTTTATGTACTATGGATACATGAACATTGGGTTTCTTCTTTTAGAATGCATCTTCTAGCCATACAATATGATAGGATTAGAGAACATAGCACTACCAATGTTTTTGCAAATTTATGAATTTATGATGGCGAACTTATGAAATCCATCAACCTGTGAGTGACAAGTTGAATAAAAACAACTTTTATGCTTGAAGATTCATGACAATTAATCCTTGTATGGAAAAAAATATTTCAGAAGTACATCAAATGAAAGCATAAAGATCATGTTGGGTGTGTGAGTGAGTGAGGAAGCATGAATAGAAGTACACAAGAGTGAAGAACAACATCAAAGCACATATACACACCATGGTTGGAAGAGCTTTTTGTCGATAGACGATGAGTAGTTTGAGCATAAATATCAAATGAGAGCTATGTATGAGTCCCTAAATACAAAATACCACCATATATGAGTATATCATATATATGTGGTTACATGGGGAAAAAAGTTTCTAGCCAGTAGTAGAATAAAAGGAGTGTCCATGTATAGGGGAGTAGTTCAGATAAAAGCTATTTGAGGGACACAAGTGTAACAAACCCCCTTGGAGCGAATGATGTGAACACATACAAGGAGTGATAGATCAGCCCCCCACAAGGTAATAAGCATAAAGCTTTGCGAATATGTAGCATGCAAGTTTTAGGATAGAAATCTAGAAGCCATTTATCATCCACTGTGACAATATTAATATCATAGAGTTAGCGCAAAATCGTATGTCTCATGCTAGGAAAAGACATAGAGATGCATTATCCATTGGAGTTTGAGGTATGCGGAAGCATGCGAACAACACAAGGAAGAAGAAGCATCTTGGAGCACAACACAATACTAAATGAATTACCCAATAAATGTACAAAGATAAGTGACCCTTTAGGGTTATAGGCGTATATACAAGACGGAAAAAAAAAAACCTCTTAAAGAGGGATGAAGTAATCCCATAGTCCTAAGTGTGTTCACACACATCACTATCAAAATATAGCAACAAATCCCCCCCGGGAGTGATGCGATGAACAAGCAGTTGGCACTCATGTATAAGGTAGTGCCAAACTATGTGGACAGAGTTCAATCCACAAAAGGAAGTAAGTTAAAACCTTTGTGCAAAGCTTCAAAATTCTCCCTAGGCAGAGACTTTGTGAAAGGGTATGCAATGTTATCTTGTGTGGGCACATATTGTTGGAATTCGAGGTCTGCGGAAGCACGTGAACAACACAAGGAAGAAGAAGAAGCTTGGAGCACAACACACAATACTAAATGTATTACCACTAGAATGTACAAAGATATGTTACCCGTTAGGGCAGTAGGCGTATATACAAGCTGGGAAAAAAAAACCTCCTAAAGAGGGAAAAAAGTGCCCCGGTGGTCCTAGTGTGTTCACACACATCACTACCTAAATATATCAACAAATCCCCCCTTGGAGTGATGCAGTGCACAAGGAGCTGGAACTCATGTATAAGGAAGTGCCAAGCTATGTGGAATCAATCCAAAAAAGGAAGTAAAAGCTTTGCAGAAAGCTTCAAACTTCTCCCTAGGCAAAGCCGTCGTGAAAAGGTTGGCAATGTTCTCCTGCAAGGGCACATATGCCAAGTTGATCTCTCCCGCAGAGAACCTCTCCCTAACATAATGATAATGCACCTCAATGTGCTTAGTGTGAACATGGAACACAAGTTCCTCGCAACTGCCAATGCACTCTAACTGTCAGTGAAGATGGTGCTGGTAGAAGACTGACCAACACGTAAATCAGCCATAAGCCAAAACCTTTGCGCAAAGCTTCAAAATTCTCCCTAGGGGGAGCCTTTGTGAAAAGGTCTGCAATGTTATCTTGTGTAGGCACATATTGTTGGAGTTCGAGGTCTGCGGAAGCACACAAACAACACAAGGAAGAAGAAGAAGCTTGGAGCACAACACACAATACTAAATGTATTACCACTAGAATGTACAAAGATATGTTACCCGTTAGGGAAGGAGTCATATATACAAGCTGGGGGAAAAAAACCTCCTAAGGAGGGAAAAAAGTGCCCCGGTGGTCCTAGTGTGTTCACACACATCACTACTTAAATATATCAACCAATCCCCCTTGGGAGTGATGCAGTGCACAAGGAGTTGGAACTCATGTATAAGGAAGTGCCAAGCTATGTGGAATCAATCCAGAAAAGGAAGTAAGCCCAAAGCTTTGCAGAAAGCTTCAAACTTCTCCCTAGGCAAAGCCGTCGTGAAAAGGTCTGCAATGTTCTCCTGCGAGGGCACATATGCCAAGCTGATCTCTCCAGCAGAGAACCTCTCCTTGACGTAATGATAATGCACCTCAATGTGCTTAGTGTGAGCATGGAAAACCAGTTCCTCGCAACTGCCAATGCACTCTGACTGTCAGTGAAGATGGTGGTGGTAGAAGACTGACCAACACCCAAATCAGCCATAAGGCTTCTGAGCTACACACACTCAACGTTAGCTGTGAAAGCTACCATATACTCAGCCTCACAATTGGAAGTGGCCACAGTAGGTTGCTTCTTGCTCAACCAAGATATACATGAGCTACCCAACAGGAAGCAAAAGCCACTAGTGAACACATGAGTGTCATAGCTACCAGCCAAGTCAAAGTCAAAACAAGCATGTAAATCTGGCGGTAGTGATCCCCCTCTTGGGATAAAAAAATCCAAGTAGTCGAGTACCACTCAAGTAGCAAAAGATGTGTTTAACTGCCTACCAATGCTTGACACTTGGGCAATGCATAAACCTTCTCATCTGTGAGACAATAAACTGAATATCTGGCTGAGTAATGCATAAGTAAATCAACCATCCAATAGCGTGTTGATAGAGAACAGCTTCAAATGGATCTCCAACATCATGAAGACTCAATCATAAACATGTCTCCATAGGAGTGGCAATAGGCTTATAAATTTCAAGGACAAAACGCTACAATAATGTGTCAATATATTTTATTTGACACAAAGCCATTCCACCATCAACTTGCATAAATTGAATGCCCAAATAATGATGCAAATGCCCCAAATCAGATATCTCAAATGAGGCATGCGAATTAGCCTTAAAATCAGCAATATGCTTGTCATGAGGACCAGTGAGCAACATGTCATCAACATACATAACAATGATCAGAATCACATCATTAGCACGCTTAACATATAAGGTGCTCTCAGTTGGACTGTTCTCAAAACCATGTGCAATCAGATAGGCATGTATCTTTTCATACCAAGCATGTGGTGCTTGCTTTAAACCATATAATGCCTTCTTTAACCTGCACACCTGGTATTCATGTCTTTCCTGCATAAAGCCAAGGGGCTAAAAAGCATATACTTCTTCATGCAAATCACCACTCAAAAATGCAGTTTTAATGTCCAATTGATGTGCGTTCCAACCATGATGAGCTGCAAGTGCATAGATGCTATGAACAATAGTCATTCGACAAGTAGGTACAAAGGTCTCATCAAATTCAATGCCTCTTTCTTGCGCATAACCCTTTGCAACAAGCCTAGCTTTATATATGTCAACTGTTCCATCAAGCTTATGCTTAAGCTTGTATGCCCACTTAGTGCCAATGGCCTTCTTGCTAGGAGGTAAGTCACATAAAGACAAGGTAGCATTTTTCATTATAGCATCATATTTGGATTTCATAGCAGCCATCCAATTTTTTCAATTTTTTGCTTCATCAAACGAAACAGGCTCATTCTCATCATAGAGACTAGATGCAGCCAAAGCATAGCAATCTGATGCAAAAGAGGTACTATAAGAGCCAAAACGAGTATGATATGATAGAGGTGCATCTAATTTGCTATCATGCAAAGTTTGCACCAGCCATTTTGGCATAATTTTTGCCTCCTCAATATCAGCTCTCTCATCAACAAGTGCAACATGTAAATCTCCATCAAAAATAGAATGATCTACATCATCACATGAAACCTGTAAATGCTGAGAAGTTGGCTTATTAGGATCAGCAATAGAGTGTCCACCTCTAAAAAGAGGAAGCAAAGTATCATACATGTCTTTGGAGCTAACAGATGTCTCCTAAGTACATGAAAGTAATGATTGAATAGCATCTTCCACAAAAACATCACGGCTAACCAGAATGCGTTTAGTCAGTGGATGATACAGAGGATAGTCTTTGCTTTCAGAACTGTACCCAATAAAAATACATTTCCCTGATTTATCATCTAATTTCTTGTGATGTTGTTCAGGCACTAATGCATATGCCAGACAACCAAAAACACGGAGATGAGCAACAGATGGCTTGCGACCATGCCAAGCCTCATATAGAGCGATAGACTGTAGCGCTTTAGTGGGACACCTGTTAAGTACATATAATGCACACATGACAGCCTCAAGCTAGAAACTATGTGGTAAAGCCTGATTCTTGACATATACCTAACCATTTCCATAAGTGAACTATTCTTTCGTTCAGCAACTCCACTCTATTGAGGTGTATACAACACTATACACTCATGTTTTATTCCGTGTTCAACCAAAAATCCATTAAAGTCAGAAGACATATATTCTCCCCCTCGATCAGAATGGAGGTGCCCATTTTACATGCTGATAGATTTTCAGCCAAAACCAAAAACTGTTTGAAGCACATAAACACTTTGGCCTTTGCTTTCAATGGGTATACCCATGCATGTCTGGAAAATTCATCAATGAAAGTCATGAAGTAAAGATAGTTTCCAAAAGAAGCTACCTACATAGGACCATAGACATCATTGTATACAAGCTGTGATTTCTAAGTAGCTCCAACTGAACCAGCTTTTGGAAAGGATGAATAGATTTTCAGCCAAAACCAAAAACTGTTTGAAGCACATAAACACTTTGGACTTTGCTTTCAATGGGTATACCCATGCATGTCTGGAAAAATCATCAATGGAAGTCATGAAGTAAAGATAGTTTCCAAAAGAAGGTACCTACATAGGACCACAGACATCATTGTATACAAGCTGTGATTTCTAAGTAGCTCCAACTGAACCATCTTTTGGAAAGGATGAACACTGCATTTTGCCCAAAATATAGCCTTCACAAACATGTTTACCTGGTGCCTCAAGTTTGGGCAAAGAGGACACCATTTCACATTTCTGCATGCATAGCAAACTAGCAAAATTCGGATGACCAAAGCATGCATGCCAAAGCTTTGCAGCTGGCATAGCCTGAGAATCATGTAGTACACATGTTGAATCATTCATAAATTTTTCATAGTCTATGAGCTTATACAATCCACAACATAAAATTCCAGAAGCAATAATCATGTCACCATTTGACAGATCATGAACTGTACATCTATCATCAAAAAAATTCACAACCAAGCCAATCTTGGCTAGTGCAAAAATTGATAACAGATTTTTCTTTATCCCTGGCAAAAATAAAGCATCTAACAATGTAAAAGAACTACCATCAGCAGTAGTCAGAATGATCTTATCAACTCCCATTACAGGATAAGAGGAGTTGTTGATGCATGTGATAGTATTCCCTGTAGGGGCAAGCTCAAGTGAAGTGAAGAAACTGTGTTGTGAGGTAATATGTTTGATTGCCCAACCATCAAAGTATCAAACATCTGAGTCTACTATAGATATACACTGCTCATAAGAAGATGGGTCAAAATTGCAAACAGTAGTAAATGCCCATTCTTCATTCTACACAAGATTAGGAGACTATTTTTGGTGTAGAGGCCTCTGCAATAACCATTCCAGTCTCTTTTTTCTTTGCCTCTTTTGCAGCCAGTTTTGGGTAATTCTTTATGACATGATCATTTGCTTTACATTACTTGCAAAATAATTTTTGTTTTTTTGTTTTCTTCTCTTCTCTGTCTTCCTTCTTCGAATTAGCAGATTTCTTCTTACTAGTAGAAGAGCTCCATTTACCTTTGCCCTTCTGACTAGCAAGGAAAGATTGATATGCAATATGCATAATGGATCTATTCTACCTAAACTGATCTTCTTGCAATGGAACAGAGACTAATTCCTCAAATGTTAAGGCATTTGGATTACCTTTCATCATCAAACGAGGAGAAGAGGCGAAACTCTTGTATGAATCACGAAGACCTTTCAGAACAGTCTCCACAAGTGAACTGTCAAGAAAGACTTCATCAGCGGAAATTAATTGTTCCTTCAAATCTATGATCTTTGTTAGAAAATTATCCATAGAATCACCTTCATTCATATGCCCACTCTCCAACTGTTTTTGGAGGTAAGCAACATGAGCCTCATTCCTAGCCTGGTACAATGTGGTAAGTGTATCCCAAGTATTCATAGTTGTTCTACAAGAGCGAATGTGAGGAATAATGGCATGTTTGACAGACAAGGATATCAATGCATGTGCCTGAGCATGTATGCCATCCCACCAAATTTTCCCTACAGTAGGTGCAGCAGAAACTGCAGCATGAACAGGAACATGAAGAATATCATCATCTTCAACGTCATCTGCATTAGCTTCAGTACTTGTATTTATAGGTGTAATAGGACATTTTTCAACACCCTACACAATATTCCGCAGTCCTTTTGCAACCAATACATGATGCATCATATAATTCCACAATGGATAGTTCGTACCATCCAACTTATCCTCAAGAGCGAACATACGAAATACATCACTGCTTTCAGCCATAGCCATTGACTAAAATGCCCTGATGCAAAAAAATGACTATGTTATTGAATAGAACTATCTCGACGAGTTTTGTTAAATCTATAACACACTTCGAGATGCTTATACTGTTGAACCAAACCCTGTATATATATTTGGCATAAAAAGGTGCAATAGCCTGCACAAGTGCTACGATAGTGCACTCAGAGGCCAAAACAAGCTCAGATCATAATTTCGGCACCATAGAGTGAAGCCGTTTCTATCTCCTAATCTTCTAAAGTATGCACACCAAATTTTGTGTGATTCTGAGACTATGATTAAAGGGGTGTCAACGATGCCCTAGATGAAGCGACAACCTGCTCTGATACCAATTGTTGGAGTTTGAGGTGTGTAGAAGCATGCAAACAGCACAAGGAAGCAGAAGAAGCTTGGAGCACAACACACAATACTGAATGTATTACCACTAGAATATACAAAGATAGGTTTCTCATTAGGGCAATAGGCGTATATACAAGCCAGGGAAAAAAACCTTCTAAAGAGGGAAAAAAGTGCCCCAACGGTTCTAGTGTGTTCACACACATCATTACCTAAATATATCAACAAATATACCAAATTTATCTCTCTACTAGAGAACCTCTCCCTAACATAATGATAATGCACCTCAATGTGCTTTCTATGAGCATGGAACACAGGGTTCATCACAAATGCCAATGCACTCTAGCTATTAGTGAAGATGGTAGTGGCATAAGATTGACCAACACTCAAATCAGCCAAAAGGTGTCTGAGCCACACACTCTAACCAGTTGTTGTGAAAGTTGCCCTATACTAAGTTTCACAACTAGAAGTGGCCACAATAGGCTTCTTCTTTCCCAACCAAAATATACATGAGCTATCAAGCATGAAGCAAAAACCACTAGTGGACACACAAGTGTCATAGCAAATAGCCCAATCTTAGTCAAAAAAAGCATGTAGACCTGACGGTTGATTCCCCCTTGGGATAAAACAATCCAAGTAGCCGGTACCACTCGAGTAACGAAAGATGTGCTTAACCGTTTGCAAATGCTTGGCAACTAGGCAATGCATAAACTTGCTCATCTATGAGATAGCGAATTGAATATCAGGTTGACTTATGCATAAGTAAATCAAGCATACAATAGCCTACTGATAGAGAACAATATCAAATGCATCCCCAACAACATGAAAACTCAAGTGTAAACTTGTTTTCATAGGAGTGGTAGTAGGTTTGCAATCTTCATGAACAAAACATTGCAATAATGTCTCAATATATTTTGTTTGAAACAAAGTTATCCCCCCATCAACTTGCATAAACTGAATGCCCAAATAATGATGCAAATGCCCCAAATCTGGCATCTCGGTATATCCATTTAGTGCTAATTACCTTTTTTCCATAGGCAAATCACATAAAGACCACGTACCAATTTTTTGAATTTTGTGCTTCATCAAAAGAAATAGACTCATTCTCATCACAAAGACTAGAGGTAGTCGTTGCATAGTAATCTGATGCAAAAGAAGAACTATGAGATCCTAAACAAATATGATATGATAGAGGTGCATCTAATTTCCTATCTCGCAAGATCTACACCAACTATTTAGGCATAATTTTTACCTGCTCTTTATAAGTCCTCTCATCAACAAGTGCATCATGTAAATCTGCATCAGAAATGGAATTATCTACATCATCATGTGGAACTTGTAAAGGGTGTGAAATCAA
Source organism: Ceratopteris richardii (assembly GCA_020310875.1). Classification (NCBI taxonomy): domain Eukaryota; kingdom Viridiplantae; phylum Streptophyta; class Polypodiopsida; order Polypodiales; family Pteridaceae; genus Ceratopteris; species Ceratopteris richardii. The sequence continues at coordinate 21,152,647 of CM035421.1, read as the reverse complement.
AACGGAGAGAACCCAATTTATATGTTGACATAATTTTAGCCATAACCAAAAACTATTTAAAGCACACAAAAACTTCGGACTTTGCTTTAAATGGATAAACCAATGCATGCTTGGAAAAATCATCAATGAAAATCATGAAGTAAAGGTAGTTCCCAAAAGAAGGTGTCTACATAGGATCACAAACATCACTATGAACAAGCTCCAATTTATGAGCAACTCTAATTGAAACATCTTTAGGGAAGGAAGAACGCTACATTTTTCCCAAAATACAGTCTTCACACATATGTTTATAAGGTGCCTCAAGTTGGCCAGAGAGGACACCATATTAGATTTCTATAGGCATAGCAAACTCGCATAATTTAGATGAACAAAGTATGCATGCAAAAACTTTGCATGTAAGATTGCTTAAGAATCCTAAACTTCACATGCTGAATCATTCACAAATTTTGCATAGTCTATGAGCTTATACAACCAAGGACATATAATGTTGATATACAAGACATTTTTCTTGATACTGGCACATACAATGCATCTGACAATGTGAAAGAACTATAATCAGCAGTAGTTAAAATGATCTTACCAAATCCCATTACGAGATATATGAGGAGTTGTTTGCACATGTGATAGTATTCCCTATAGAGACAAGCTCAAGTGAACTAAAGAAACTACGCTGTGAGGTAATATGTTTGGTTGCCCCGATATCAAAGTACCAAACATCTTGTTGATATATTTAGGTAGTGATGTGTGTGAACACACTAGGACCACCGAGGCACATTTTTCCCTCTTTAGGAGGTTTTTTTCCCTTGGCTTGTATATATTCCTATTGCCCTAATGGGTTACTTATCTTTGTATATTCTAGTGGTAATACATTCAGTATTGTGTATTGTGCTCCAAGCTTCTTCTTCTTCCTTTTGCTTTTCGTGTGCTTTCATAGACCTTCAACTCCAACAATTGGTAGCAGAGAAGGTGTCCACTTCATCTAGAGTGTCATCAACACCTCTCCGGTCACAGTCTCAAAATCACACGAAATTTGGTGAGCATACTCAAGATTAATTGTGATTTGAGCTCGTTTCAACCTCCGAACGCACTATCGTAGTGCTTATGTAGGCTATTTTGTATTTTTGTACCAAAGATATATATAGGTTTTGGTTCGCCAATATAAACATCTACTACAGGTTTAGCAGAATTCATTAGGGTAGTTCTATTCAATTTTTTCAAATACAGTCATTTTTCTGCATCAGGGTATTTAGTCAATGGCCATGGCAGAAAGGTGATGTATTTTCCCTTACATTTGATCATACAAAATAACAAAGGATGCTTAGGATACACTTACCACTTTATACTAGGCAATAAATGAGGCTCATGTTGCTTACCTCCGGAAAGAGTTTGGAGAGTGAGCATATAAATGAAGGAGATTCTATGAACAATTTTTTGACAAAGATCAACAATGCAAGAAATTTGATGATAAAGTAGTGAAATGTATTTTTGTTGGGAACACTATTGAAAGCAAAGGATATCATATGTGTCATCCACAAACTAAACACAATTTTGTTAGTCGTGATGTTTTTTTTGTAAAAGGTGCAATTCAGCTATTACTTTCATGTACCAAGGAGACTTTAGTTAGCTATAGAGATGTGCATGACACTTTTTTGCCTCTTTTTACAAGTGGATAGTCAACTACTAGTCCAAATGAGGCAAATTCTTAGCCTTTACAGGTTCCACATGATGATGCATATCATTCTATTTTTTATGCCGATTTACATGATGCACTTGATGAGAGGGCTCATATTGAGGAGGCAAAAACTATGCCTAAATGGTTGGTGCATACTTTGGGAGATAGAAAATTAGATGCATCTCTATCATATCCTACTCGTTCATGCTTTCATAGTGCTTCCTTTGCATCATATTGCTATGCAATGGATACCTCTAGTCTTTATGATGAGAATGAGCTTGTCTCCTCTGATGAAGCACAAAATTCATAACATTGAATGGCTGCTATGCAATCATAATATGATGCTATTAGGAAGAATGATACCTGGCCTTATGTGTTTTGCCTCCAAGCAAAAAGTACATTTGCACTAAATGGGTATACAAGTTGAAATGTAAGCCTGATGGAATAGTTGACAGGTATAAGGCCACGCTTGTTGCAAAAGGTTATGCTCAAGAGAGAGGCATTGATTTGATAAGACCTTTGCTCCCACATGTCCAATGACCACCATTCAAGCATCTATGAATTTGGAGCTTATCATGATTGGAATATACATCGGTTGGATATTAAAATTACATTTCTGAGTGGTGACTTACAAGAAGAAGTGTATGTATTCCAGCCCCATGGTTTCGTGCAAAAAGGGCATGAAAAAAAGTGTGCATGCTGAAAAAAGGCATTATATGGTTTGAAGCAAGCACCACATGCTTGGTACAAAAAGATACATGCCTACTTGGTTGCACGTGGTTTTGAGGATAGTCCAACTGAGAGCACCTTATATGTTAAGCGTGCGGATGATGTACCTTTGATTATTGTCATATATGTTGATGACATGCTTCTCATTGGTCCTAATGAGAAGCAGATTGTTGAATTTAAGGGTAAATTGCATGCCTCTTTTGAGATGTTAGATTTGGGGCATTTGCATCACTATGTGGGTATCAAGTTGATGAGGGAATATATTATGTCAAACAAAATATAGTGATACATTATTGTAGCATTTAATTATTGCAAACCTATTGCCACTCCTATGGAAACAAGTTTACGGTTGAGTCTTCATGATGCTAGAGATGCATTTGATGTTGTTCTCTAATAGTAGGCTCTCGGATGCTTAATTTACTTATGCATAACTCGGTTTGATATTCAGTTTACTATGTCTCCGATGAGCAAGTTTATGCATTGCCCAAGTGTAACGCATTGGTAGTGAAAGAACTTGGAGAAGCTTGTAGGAGGCAGAAAAGTGAGTTGCAAAGCGACGAAGTTTGGTCCAACCAACTGGCACAAGACTAGCCCTTGAGCTTATGGAGACTCAAATAGACCTTATAGGCATGTGATAACACCAATAAAATCCACTATGTACTTTGGAGCATGAAAGAGAAAGAGTCGATACAAAATAGATAGGTTTGCGCATCAAGTAGCTCAAAAAACTTAATATCTATGGAAGAGACAATGAACTTCAAATGCTCATAGCAACCAGCGTGATTACAATTAGAAAAAATCCTTTTATGGGAGTGATGCAGATAGGGTTGAGTGTATATAATGCACAAAATTATAAGGAATAAGAAAAATATGCTATAGGGATGAATCAAACACTCAATGGTGGTACTTCCTATTTTTCAAGAATACGCAGAGATTGACCCTGAGACAGACAAACTGAGATTTCTCCCAATCTACTGAACCAAATACTATGAAAATTTATAGGCATAAACTAGACACTAACCTTTCCATTGAGCCATCTTGCATCCAATTTGGAGCTCTGTAGAGAGAACAGCAGCCTCTGCAAGATTACTGTTGGTGAAGAAGATGATGCAGAGAAATGAAGGCACAAGACAATGATGGTCACAAGCATATGTATATTGCTTCCATGTATTTTACAAGTCATTTGAAGTCTTTATATAGACTCTCGAAGTGATCCACAACTTCTACAAGTGGAATCTGAATTCAAATGAACATGCAGATGGTTGTTGGAGGGAATCAATTCACTTTCCTACAATCTAGGAAAAGTGCAGATCAAGTTTGATCTACTTTTAGGTGATTGATTGATTGAATGCAGCTCAACCACCACAAATTCGTGTAACTTGGGCTCTCTCTTTCTATTTTTACATGTGTAAATGTTGGCATACAGGTCATATGAAGAGCATACAGGTACAATAGAGCAGTCATGCACAATACAGCAACAAGGCCTAATCATTTTTTCCATGGATCATTCACAACGCAAGTGATTTTAATCACTACACAAACATTGTAAATTCCGTTTTTGGTAGAATAGACTCCATTTTGTTCAAGCCGAGGAGTCCTCGAGCTTGAGGAGTATTAGAACTAGCTATATACCAATTTTCATAATTTTTAGACTTCGTTTGAGCCCTCAAATAGGCTCTAGAACCTAATTTTTAACTAGGTCGGACACTAGGTCTGGACAAGGCCAAAGCTAGTGAGAAAACTATAAAAAGAGCTAGAGATCTCATTTTGGGGGTTAGATTGTTTGTGAATTGAGCTTATGTAAGAAACTTTTTGACTAATGCAAAGGACTCCATTGTTCCTCTCCTTGTTCTTGCCTTGTGTGCGCGTGTGTGTGTATGTGTGTGCATGCTTGTGTGCTTCTCACTCACACACTTGTGCCTTCACTTGCTCATAGTCTTCATACTAGTCCTCACGTCTCCACGGATTGGCAATTACGAGGTGAATCTTCTCACTTTGGTACTCACCATTGTGCTAGAGTGACACCAAATTTGGCGCCATTGCCGGGGAGAGAGCTTCGAGGACGAGCGTGTGATGGTAAGACGTCGAGTTGAGACATTGGAGTTATAGGTAATATCCTTTCTTTTCCTTATTTTTCTTCATTTTTTCTTATTTTTGCATCACCATCATCACCATCATCATCCCCACCATCTCCCACCTCCACCTCCATCTCCACAAAAATTTCAGTTTTTTGGTCATATTCCACTCCCCACCTCATTTTCCTCATTCTGTTGTGAGAGAGAGCGAGAGAGAGCTTGCATGCGATCTGTTTTTGTGTGTCTTTTGAGCTTCTGTTGCAGGAACTAGCTGTACCACCTTCTCTAGCAGCTTGCGCAGGTACGACAGACTTTGCACAGGTCCCGGGACGACGACTTCTGTCTGTCACGACAGACAGAAAAACTTGATATTTTGTGAATGCGTGTTTGGCACGGTAACCTACACCATTAGAGCACTCCAAATCACTAGAAGTTTCTCAAAAATTTGCGTTTTTTCAGTCTATTGCGACAGACACTGTCTATCGTGATAGACACCGTCTATCGCGACAGACACCGTCTATCGTGACAGACACTGTCTATCGCGACAGAGACCGTCTATCGCGACAGACACCTGTCTATCGCGACAGACTAAACTCCACGACAGACCCCGTCTATCGCGACAGACCAAAACCACGACAGACGATAGACACCATCTATCGCGACAGACACCGTCTATCGCGACAGACCCATCTATCGCGACAGACATCGTCTATAGCGACAGACCACTCTATCGCGACAGACACCGTCTATCGCGACGACAGAACGATAGACACCGTCTATCGCGACAGACACTGTCTATCGCGACAGACACCGTCTATCGCGACAGACCACTCTATCGCGACAGACACCGTCTATCGCGACAAACCCATCTATCGTGACAGACCACTCTATCGCGACAGACACTGTCTATCGCGACAGACCACTCTATCGCGACAGACACCATCTATCGCGACAGACACCGTCTATCGCAATAGACAGACATTTTCGGCAAAAAATAAAGGGGTAATTTTTTGGAAATTTAGGCTAAATTTTGGGGCATATTTGCATACTCAAATACTCATACACTTACAAAGGCCTTAGAAAAATGCATTAAAACTCCTGAAAGGTTCTGTTTGTCTGTTTAACCCCCTAAACCCTGAACAGTCATAACTTTTTCATACGAAATCCATTTTTTGAGCTCTAGGGCTTGTCGGAAAGCTTGTGGCATATACTACACGCCCTCAACTGTTTTTTATAAGAATAATGCGTTGATTTTTAGATATGATATTTTGAAGTTGACACACTAAGGGGTAGGTACACCAAGGGAGCTCTAGAGGAAATTTTTTTTAGCAATACAAAAGGGGGAACAAGGGTCATTAAAAAGTGTCTGAAAGAAATTGTCTATCAATTGAAGGATCAAATTGAAGCTAAACTTGAGGTTATTACAGGATCATCGAGAACTTTTGAAGAAAGCAAAGTAAGTGCCAAGGCGAACAAGCTTGGGAACGTGCTTCCTGGGTAGACAAGCATCACCAGAAGGAGCGACTTGAGGTTGGAACATCTCTTAACCCCCTCAGTCCATTCTTAGCATAGGCTAAGTGCGAGTAGTTGTCCTGATTGACTAGGGGTATGATAGGAACACTCAGGTTTGAAGAGTCTTTAATTTCTCAAGTGCAAGGATAGGCTAAATTGTAGTCAAAAGGATAACTTAAAGGAAAAGAACTTAAGCGGACGCAGAACATCAAGTACGACACACTAAAGTGCTCCTGACAACGCTTAATTAAAAACAAGAAAACACATCCAAAGGAACTTAAAAGGAACAAGCGATTGGTACCAAAGAATCAGCAACGTACAAAGAGCATATGAACCTGAGATCAGGTAGACACCTAGGGAGAGACCGTCAAAGTGTTAGATCATCCGAGGCTAGCGTCAACCATATAGCGAGATCTTGGGCCCAACAATTGAGTGATTACCCCTATGCACTAGACTCAGAAACTAGTGACTCTGACATGTCATATAGCATGGAAAGACCTGTAGGTAGCTCAGGAATGGCATACCTAGAAAGACCTGAAGGTCCCTACAAGACTCAATTGGAATACATCCAGACCAACCGCCTAGGTGCACGCATCTATGAGGATGGTCTGCAAAGATCTGTTGTCCTAATTAAAAATCCTAATCAGCCCATTGGACTAGAACACCCTGTAGTCAAGTTTGAAAATGGTTTATACATAGATAAAGAAGGAACAATGTATGTGGTCACCAGCCAACCTGAAAGGACAGATGAGTTTGGCAACATAATCTCTGAACCTGAATTAGGTGACATAGAGCAAGGGAACTTAGGAAAGGAGCCGAAAACCCCTCGAGGCAAATCGGTCCTAACAAGAATAATCACTCCAGAGATAGTTCCCCAGGATAATAGGAGTATAGAATTGCTCTGGAACCAAGAGACGGATGAGGCTTTTTGGAGGTACAAGCTTGAAAAGCCTAATGAAGTGGGAGCTCTTACCATCTATGAATTCAAAGATCCTGATAGCCTAGGCAAGGTGACCTACTTAGATGATGCTTCTGAGAGAATCTTTGTGGTCTCTGAGCATGGAAGACACGCATACACTTGGAAGGGAGAATTTGTTTTTCCCCAACCTCGATCCAATGTGTCTTATGGTCACCAAGGAGCTGGAACATCTCAAGCTCATGGGACTCAAAGAGAAAGGAGTAGAGAGAGACCTGAGATAAGCTTTGCCAACTCTTGGGGAAGGGAAAGAACGAGAACGGGAACAAATAGAGTGGAACCTAAGAGACATGGAGCCCCAGGGAACCGAAGAAATGCCGATGATTTCCCCTTGCCAAGACCGAGAGAGCACACGAGGACCTTGAGACCGACCCAGCTAGTCAAGTCCATGAAAAACTACTTCGATGGCACTGGAGACCCCTACGATCATGTAGCTGAGTTTAGGCAAGTCTTGAGAGCTGAACAAGTTGAAGATCTGTTCACGCAGTACAATGCCTTTGGTCTAACCCTTAGGAACACTGCCCTGACATGGTTTCAACCACTACACGAGAGGCAGTTTAGGAGCATAGATCAACTTTTAGAGGCATTCATTATCGAATTCTCTAAAAGTGGCATAAGACATAACACATCCTCACTGATATACAGCTTCAAACAAACATCTCAAGAGACAGTGAGGCTCGCAGGCAGAAGATTTAGGCAATATCTAGAGAGATGCCCGGCCCCAGAGTTACCCACTCCAGCCAAGCAAGTGGCCTTATTTTTAGATGGATTGTTAAGCACCAAACTGAGATCATATGTGTACTTGAAGGACCCTAGATCCATAGAATAATGTGTACGCATGTGCATAGACATTGAGGATAATCTAGGGGAGGAATTAGAGCTCTCAAAAATCTACAAAGATTCAGATAGTTCTAGTAGCCTCATTTCCTCACAATCCACATCAATTGAGGATCTAGCAGAAAAGGTAGCTCTGAAATTAGGTGTCTCTAGCAAGCAGATTCCTAGATTTGCCCCCGGAAAACGATGCTATACCTGTGGAGGAGACCATATGGCTAATGTGTGCCCCATCATGGCTCAACCCCAAGTGAACCCTAACAACCAGTACTACACCATAGAAAGGAGGTACACCAATCACACAGCACAAGACTGTCCATATAACAAACAAGCTGTTAGACAAAATTATTCTCAGCCATATCCACAACAAGGAAAGTACCCTAATCAGTACCCACAACAACAGTATGCTAGGCCCCAACAAATCTATCAACCACCCTATCAAGGGCAACAAAGACCGCAACCAGTCCTAGCGCAGCAACCTCCTGCCCCAGCAATGTGATTCCAGTAAAGTATGCAGCGATAGAAGAAAATCTAAATAGAGCTTTAGTGCCAGTGACATCCTCGCTTTCAGAAAGTGATCCAAGTGATCATAGTTTTGACTCCATCCATGTTGAGAGCCCCCAGGCCTACTACATGCAATCACCAGAGCATAGTGAGTCATATTATTATGAAGAACCGAATGAATCTAGTGGGGAGCCAGAATACGCAAACGTCATGTATGCCAACCCCAACTCGAGATCCCAACCTAGGCCGATGAGACCTCCATTTCCTAGAGGGCCATGCTATCATTGTCAAGGAGATCATCTCATTCGTGATTGCCCTCTACCTGCACCGACACAAACCCAATCTGTGACAATTCAAGGCTTTTGTCCCGATTGTGGAAAGGAGCATTTATTACGAGAGTGTCCCAAGAACCCTGCCAATATACCAAAAATTTCTCCTATCAATGTTATTGGCTTAGTGGTAGACTCCACAAGAAGCGTGACTTCCACAGCCCCAGTACAAGTCATCACGAGAGCCCAGGCACTTAAGCAAAACCAAGACTTAGGCCAGGAAAAGAATGCAGAGGTTAGCGAGACTGAGAGCCAGAATAAGAAGAGGACAAGAGCTTGGAGAGATAGCCGTGAACGTATGAAAAGGCAATGGGCAAGAAAGATGAGCGAACTTGAGGAAAGTCTACGAGAAACCAAAGCCAAAATCATAGAAATCACATCTCAAACGCACTCTCACACATCCCCGCCACTACCATGCCCTTCACCCTTCATTCCTCTACCCACCAATCCACCACACGTAACCCAACCACCACCCCGAGTAGGATCAGTCTTAGTCGATCCCACTCCTGAAGATCTAGACATGATGCTTAAAGCATATCAGGCCGGAATCCAAGAAGAGCCCAATGTAACAGATCATGAGAAATATTACCCTAGAGCTGATCTAGAGCTTGAACGAACTAAGTTGTGTGCCAAGATGGTGGAATTGGCTCAAGCCATGTTTGAGACCAGTCGCCTTTTCACTTGCTCTAGCTCCACTAGAACACCATTGCATTTTGATGGTCTGTTAGACAGATTGGAGATGTTAATTGCAAAGTCTGGAAAAGGAACCAACTCCCAGGCTAAGGAGAAGGCAAGTGATAGAATAAGCATTCCTCCCAAGGAAGCTTATGTGCCTAACTCCACTGAACCAGACACCCCTTCTTTTATGAATCGATACACACCCGAATTCTTGCGAGAGATTCAAGAAGAGAAATGGGCTAAAGAGAGTGAAGTTCCTCCTCCCATTGAACTTGTGGATGACACACACGATCAATTCCCACAAGAACTTCCGTCCATTTATGTAGAGCAGGAGAGCGTTCAATCTCAAGAGAGATTCGACTTCGAGTCCAATTCCTTACAAGAGCTACCCCATTTCACAGGTCCATGGGGAGCTAAGTCTACTTGTATGAGAGCACCGACCGTCATGGTAAGAAACGAAGATTCAGTCATACCTAGGAACACGGAGGTAGTGAAGAACACCAAAGTGCAGTGCAATCTCACTTTGGAAGAGTTGCTTAAGGTTAGACCAGAAGTGTGGAAACATGTAGCCAATCAAGTGCCCGAAGTAGCAAAACCACATTCCCAGGTAGGATCTCAAAGAACAGTGCCAAAAATACCCTTGGACAAGATAGGAGACATGAGCGAGGGAGAAGAAGGAAACACCTATCTCCCCATCACTCATCAGGGCTACACAACCAAGGCCATTTTGGACTCAGGTGCAAACCACTTCCTTATGGAAACGTTGGGGCAAACCAGCACTCAGGCCAACGAGAATGAAATTGCAGATGGCTGACGGTCACATACAAAGACCCTTAGGACTACTAGAGGGGATAACTCTCACTACTTGTGGTGTAGAGTTTGAGCACACATTTGCTATCTGTGACTTTAGCAAAAATCAAGCCTATGAGATGATTTTGGGGAGACCATTTATGCGAAAGTTGCAAGTGGTACAGGATTGGGGAACCAATTCCTTGTATTTGCAACACTTAGGTGTTACAACCAAAGTCAATCTCAAGGATTACTCTCATAGAGATGTCCCTCCTATCCAATGGAACCCCATCCATAGAGCCAAAGATGATACGGAATCGATGCATTCCATAGGATCAGGATCCTCATGGATGCATGAAGACACCCACTTATGGATGTGTAAAGTGGCAGTGGAAGAGGAGAAAAGAGAAAAAACCAGAGAGGTAGGTGCGAAGGAAACACATAGATCAGTTCAAGACCCAGCCTATGCACCTGTAGTGTTTCCGGACGAAGAATTTGAACCTCACAGCTGGGCAGAAATTCTAGCAACTATGGATGTAGCCATCAATGAAGAGCAATGGACACCCCACTGTGATGAGGATGGCTATGACATTTCTGTCTTCTCCATAGAGCCAATCATGGGAGATGCAGTTTTAGAAGAATGCGAACCTAGCCCTGATGCATTTGAAGATCCAAGTGACTCCGATCTTGAGTCAATCATCATGGACCCACCCTTTGCATCAAACGAAGAATATTTCTATGAAGTAGAAGTTTACCCTCAGAGACATGAAGAGCTCACTAATGATGTGAGATTAACCACAAGAGTGACCACTAAGAGTGAAGGAAAGAAAAGGAAGAAGAGAGAAGCCACACCAGAGGAGGAAGAATCCCTGTTTGAGGTCCCTGAAAATTTCAAAAAGTATGCAATAGAAGATAGGAGAGTCATGGTAAGAATGCCAAAACGCGATGCACAAGCAGGAGAGGCCTATGATAACAAAGAAACCACCAAGAAGGTAGTGGTAGCCATAGAAGAAGGAGAAGAGAGGTGCACTTACATAGGACATGACCTCACTGAGGAAGAGGAGCATGAGCTGATAGCTTTGCTAAGAGAGTACAAAGATGTATTCGCTTGGAGCTACAAAGATTTGAAAGGTGTAGACCCTGACATATGCGCCCATACGATTCCCATGACCACAGAGGCCAGACCTTCAAAACAAAAGCCATACACATACAATGACAACTATGCTGCAAAGATCAAAGAAGAGATAGACCGCTTGGTTGAAGCTGAATTTATCTATGAAATTGAGTACACTGAATGGGTATCCCCCATTGTAGTGGTACCCAAGAAGAACGGCAAATTACGAGTATGCATTAACTTGAAGAAGGTTAACGTAGCCACTATCAGAGATAGTTATCCGCTTCCTATCACTGAGCATCTATTATAAAGGGTAGCAAACAAGGAAGTGTACAGCTTCCTAGATGGGTTCTCGGGCTACAATCAAGTAGCCATTGCTCCAGAGGATCAGCATAAGACGGCTTTTGCCACAGAGTGGGGCATATTTGCCTTTAGAGTAATGCCATTTGGTCTTACCAATGCTCCTGCTACATTTCAGAGATTGATGTGTCATGTATTTAAAGAGTTCTTGAGGAAGAACTTAGAAGTCTATGTTGATGATCTCTGTGCTCATTCCAACATTAGGCAAACCCATATTCCTGAACTCAGACAAATCTTTGAAAAATGTAGAGAATATCAAGTCTGCCTAAACCCACCAGAAAAGTGTGTTTTTATGGTCAGGCAAGGCAAGATTCTAGGACACATAGTGTCAAAGAATGGCATATCCACTGATGAAGAGAAAGTGAGAGCCATAGCCTAGTTACCTAGGCCAAAGAATGTCAAGGAAGTACAAGCTTTCATGGGGCATTGTGGTTATTACCGACGGTTTATACACATGTATGCCATCATAGCAAAGCCTCTGTATGGGCTTTTGACTAACTTTGAGTGGACTAATGAATGTGAGAATTCTTTCAATGAGCTTAAACGGCGATTATGTTCAGCACCAATTTTGACCACACCAGATTGGAATAAGCCTTTCCATGTTCATGTTGATGCATCTAATTATGCTATTGGGTGTGTACTTGCACAGCCTACTGGTGAAGGTAATATGGACCTTCCAATTGCCTATGCTAGTAGACAATTGAATGTAGCTGAACGGAATTATACCACGACTGAGAGAGAAGGACTAGGCACGGTATATGCAGTTAAAAATTTTAGACATTACTTGCTTGCAAATAAGTTTAATTTTTTTACTGATCATCAAGCTCTACTTTACTTGGTGAACAAGCCATGCAACACAGGTAGATTGGTGAGATGGTTCCTCTTACTAATGGAATATGACTTTGAGGTAGTGGTGAGAAAAGGCAAGACTCATCTGAGAGCAGATCATCTCTCTAGGCTCACATCCGGAGAAGCCCCACAAGGAGTATCGGATGATCTTCCTGATGCTTACTTGTTTAATTTGGAAGTAATACCTCAGTGGGCTAAGCCATTAGTGCCAGTATTGACATACGGGCCTAACCACCCAGTAATAAACACTCAAGGTAGAGAGGTAGTAAAAGCCCAGAAGTACCATATCATGGCAGGAAGCATGTACAAACAGACAGATCAAGGGATATTGGCTTGTTGTGTGGAAGAGGACGAGTACGCAAAATGGTTGCAGGTGGCACACGTAGGTGCATTAGAGCAACACTACTCAAAACAACAAACCCTACAGACACTAAGAAGACTCGGAGTGCATTGGCCTACTATGGAAGCTGATGTACATAAGATGTGTAAAGAATGCCCAATCTGTTGCACTAAACCACCTGTGGAACATGCCACTCTTTACCAAGTGTCCATAGTGCCAGATTGGAGTGAACCATTAGTAGCCTTCTTGAGGACGAAAACATTCCCTCCAGATATGACCCTGACGAGACAAAGAAGTCTAGAACAAGAAGCCCTAGATTACTCAATCATTGGTGATAATCTATACAAGCGTGGTAAAGATGGTTACCTGAGACTATGTGTCCATGAGAGTGAATATCTCAAGATCTTGGAAACTGCTCACCAAGGTGTAGCAGGAGGACACTTTGGACCAGATCGGGTGATCAAGGCAATACTATTTGCGGGCTTCTGGTGGCCGACCCTTCACATGGATGCACATACCTATGTGAAACGGTGTGATGTTTGTCAGAGAACTCAATATCCTATACGTAAGGATGAGATGCCACTGAAACCTATGATGGGTGGACGTGCATTTTCTAAGTGGGGAATAGACTTTGTTGGTCCTATTAATCCCCCAGCTAAGGGTTCACATGCTGAGTATATCATTGTGGCCACGAATTATCTAACCAAGTGGGTAGAAGTGAAAGCCACATCGAAGAATGATGCCCAAACGACTGCTAAATTCTTATTTGAGAATGTGTTCACTCGATACGGGCTACCCATAGAGCTAGTAAGTGATAGAGGGACTCACTTCTTGAATGAAGTCATTGAAAATCTTCTTCAAGAATTCTTGGTGATACACAAGAAGTCTGCCCCCTATCACCCACAAGCTAATGGCCAGGCCGAAAGCACAAACAAAATTCTATGCAATGTGCTTACCAAACTGGTGAATAATAAACGCTCTGATTGGGACAAACAGCTACACCATGCTGTTTGGGCATACCGAGTGGCCTATAAAACGGTACTCCAAGCCACGCCCTTTCAGATGGTTTTCGGCCAGAATGCAGTGCTACCATTGGATTTTTTAATACCAATCTTGAAAGTAGCACAAGAGCATGATTGGACAGGCCATGAGTTGTCCTCTACAATTTTCGATCTTGAACGATTAGGTGAAACACGATTGAGGGCTGCAGCAGGAATTTATGCAGCCAAGAAGAGGCAAAGGGCATATTTTGATGCACACGTCAAGGATAAGGGCTTGAAAGCAAGAGACCTAGTCCTAGTCTATACCTTGAAGCAACATGCACGGAAGTTAGAGAAGAGAGGTTACGGGCCAATGATTATCAATAGAATCTCCACAAGTGGAGCAGTTCAACTAGCCACTCTAGAGGGTGATATTCTACCAAGTTACATAAGTGGATGCAGAGTCAAGTTATATCAAGAACCCCTGACTGAAGAGATGCTAAATCGACTCAACACTGCCAAGAAACGAAAAGAAGAAGAGAAACGAATTAGAGAAGAAGCACAGGCAGAAGCTTTAGAACGCATCCGACGAATGAAATTGAGAAGACAAGGCAGAGACCCGCCTATGCCTGACACTCAAGAATCTCTAGGCTATCCCATGGCCATGTGTGAGGCTTCAGGTGGACATTCCCATAGAATAATCGACCGACGGCCTTTTGTAACCCTAGAAGTAGGACAAGGAGAGAGTGTAAGGACAGTGAGAGCTTTAATTGACTCAGGGGCAGCCACTAGTGCAGTTCGACTGTCTTACTGCCAAGAGCTACAATTACAAATCAATCCTATAGAGGCATATCTCATAGGATTGGGAGGTGTGGAAACCCCTTGCATTGGTGAGGTGGAACTTCCCCTCTACATTCAAGAGGTGCTAACAGCAGTCAAAGTGCTAGTGTGAGAAGACGAGGATCTTACCGAACCTCTTGTCCTGGGCCAAGACTGGATCTATGATCATGCAGTCAGCCTCAACCTAAGAAGTGGACTTCTTCAGGCATGGGTAGGCCAAAACCACATCACAATTGAATTAGAAAATCAAGCACATAGGCCGCTAGAAGAGGCACCGAATCCTGGTCCTTCCAAGAGTCCACCTGAAATGAACCATGCTACTCTTGACCAAAGTTCTATGGTGCAAAGGATTGCCACTCATGACGAAGGTACAAAAGTCAACAAGGAGCTCCCTTCTTTTCCAAAGAGAATGCAAGGAAAGCAAGCCGGAAAATACAAGATATAGAGGAGCCCGAGGACCAAGAAGAATGAACACCAACCAGTACAATACAGAATACCCCATGGCATGAAGCAGATCTGGATACGCAAAGGTGAACAACCCTCGGCTTTGGAGACAGGATTCCAAAGAGGCATCAAGCAAGCTACAGTGTCGAGGACTACAGCGAAGGAGTACCCTAGGCATCAAGCTAGACAAACCATTTCTATTTGGGTTCCAAAGCAGTCAATGAAGGCTATCCCAAAGGCTAGACAAACATGGGTGCCCAAGACCTGCTTACCAGCTCAAATAACTTCACCTCCAATCACTAGATCAAACCAACACTCACGAGTCCTATTGGCTCCCATCCAAAGGCAAACATCTACACTCCACACCACCACATTCTCGGTCACGCCTCATAATGTTTGGAAATGGGTACCCAAAAGGCCCCAAACCAAACACACTCCAGTCCGCAAACCTTCACACATCATCGCCAATAAAAGCAACGATTCCAGCATCAAAGTTTGGAGACCTAAACCCCATATCAAACCCCTTGACCCACCTTTGTAAATCCTTTCCCTCTGATGTAGGTGCATTCTGAGAACATTGCACAACCAAAGTATGCATCTAGGGTGAACCCTAACCTACTAACCCACTTGTACACACATCACGAACACTTCACCCACTAACCTCTAACCACTCGGAATGTCATGTTGGTATTGTGGAGGGAACACCATAACATCCTGTTTCCAATGCAATGCTAATGTACCTCTCTCTTCTTCTAGCAGATAAGCATCATCAACTACAAGCACTCTCATGGCAGAAGCAACAGGTCCGAGCTCACAGGCAGGAATAATTACTGAAGGAATTGATGTGGATAGTCTACCTGTTGATGTGCCTCCAACTGAACGACCTGTGGAGCTGCAACACCTTCAACAGATCCCGGTACCGGATCCACCCACAGGGATCACAGAAAGAGTCCATGCCAATTCTCATTGGTTCAATGGCATGCCAGGCCCATTAGGAGAGGGCAAGTATATATGGGAGTCTAAGTGCGAGTATGATAGATCTTGGGTCAGATTCCAATTCTTCTCCAAGGAGTTTGAGACTCTACAAAACACGCAGGATCTTCAGACCATATGGCAACGTGCAGGGCTAGCTGAGTACTTCGAGGCACCATTACCCAAACCAGACCTCCTCCGATGCTACTACCTGGTCTCAACACTACAGGCTAATGCAGAAAAGGACAAACCAGGATCATTTGTTCTTCCTTCCTTGCTGGGCAACAACGAGTTAAAGAGGTTTGAACTTACCTTGGAGTTGGTGAGCTCTGCTTTGAATATGCACGGCACACATGTACCTTCTGAGAAGGATGCTCTCCTTCCTACTAACATGAAGGATAGGAAACTACTGAAGCTTAAAGACATGGCAGCACTCACACCAAACGTGTCCATCCCTCTCCGTATGTGCATGCAACATTTTGCTTTCCCCGATCAAGACCGCTTCACATAACCGCACAAAAGAATTTGGTTCGCTCTCTACTTAGCGGAGACAGGTGCGTTACCAATTAAGATTCTTGTATGGATTATAGATCAGTTGTATGAAGCAAATAAAAGGTCTTCTAGGAAATTAGTGGTGAACGGCTGCTGTGCTATGACACGCATTATCTACCGGTGCTTAGCATACGATGTACCCATTGAACGTGCCTTAACTTGGGCACAATTACAAATGTTTAAGAAGCTCAAGACGTCCACACATCAATCCAAGCGCATGAGTGGTTCGATCCCTTGTGTCCAGACATGTGAAGTTCTGACTACTCCTGAAGTATCGCCACGAGGGGAGGCCACTGTACCTCCCTTTACCATTAGAATACCCAGGTCTGGATGTGAAACTACGACACAAGCTGCCCCTTTAGCTCCTCCTGCTCCATCTGAATTTGAATTTGCTACATCTGGAGATGCTGAAGGAATGGATCCCCAGGACTTCAAAGCATTCTTACAAAGTACACAACTCTCTGATGTAGAGTTTTATTCAGATACAAAAGAACAAGGCACATCTTCACAAAGAAGAAGAAAATCCACAGAAGGTCGCCATGTACATTGGAGTGACGATCAGCAAGGTCAACAACAAGGACACCTAGAAGAAGAAGGAGTAGACAAAGAGGAGGCCACTAAAGCCCTAGCTTATACAAAAGAACTCCGAAGGCTGTATCAAATCATGGAACGAGTGCGATCGCAACAACTGCTCACCGAACAGAGCAGTAGGGTACTCATGACTCAGCTGTTGGAAGAAGCAGGAGTTGACTCAGAATATAGTGAAGGTCTCTTATTAATGGCAGAAACATATGGGGTAGTAGAAGCAGTTCGGACCGCCATTAGGAGATCGCCAGTTCAATATGATCCACGACGATTCCACACACGACCACGGTCAGGTAAAAACATCCAGA
Source organism: Ceratopteris richardii (assembly GCA_020310875.1). Taxonomy (NCBI): domain Eukaryota; kingdom Viridiplantae; phylum Streptophyta; class Polypodiopsida; order Polypodiales; family Pteridaceae; genus Ceratopteris; species Ceratopteris richardii. Next base: position 21,135,205 of record CM035421.1, on the reverse strand, counting down.
TCCCCATTACAACGGCAGAAGGGCTGATTATTACATCCGAACCCATTGGGATAACCTCCCAAGCAGCAGAAACCGCTAGCCAAGAGCACCCAGTCACCCATGATGAATCAACCGAGCCACTACCACCCACACCCCCACCATCGCCTCCTAGAACAGAAGCTGTGGAGATCACCTCGACCACTCAACCCACCGAACAAACCTTCATCTTCCGTACTCCCACCTCCAGTTCAACCCTATTCTCCACCTTTGAAAACCCAATCTATGAAGCAACCACCATCACCACACAATCCACCGAATCTCTCATAGAGCCTGCCCTAGGACAACCATCCCCCATGCCCTCAGCCATAGGTCATCCTGACTCTAGATCCATATTCATGGGTTTCCCTACTACCACACCACCTTTCATGACCTCCCCGCCTCTACAACCTCAACCCCCAACCCCCATCTCTCCACTTCTCCAATCCCTCCATGCCTTCCTTGCTAGAACTTTTCAACCCAGGTCTCAACCATTCCCTTTATTTTCAGCTCCCAACCCCGCTTCTCATCTATTCACCACTTTCACACACACACCACCTACCATTCCAATGTATATGGTAGACCCCACGCTCGCATCCACTCCTGAAAGTATGGACATTTCACCACCCACGGAACCTCCCCCACCCCCCACACTTCCACCTTCTCCCATTCACCCCCCACCAATTTCACCGACACACACATCTCCATTAGACACATCATTCACTCTTCCCCTTCCCCAATCCCCTTCCCGTGCATCCTCCATTGTACAAACCACACCATCATCCATAGGAAATGCATTGGACACCATGCTCACATGTATATCAGAGTTAAGGATAGAGTACAATCAGCTCCAGCAACATAACGCATGACTGCAAGAGCACTTGGAGGTGCTACAAAATCGTCTTGCTGCAGTAGAAGAGGAGAATGCTCGCCCCCATACACAATTCCAAACTTTGCAAGAGGCTCATAGTGTGTTGGAAGTACAGTTGCAAAATACAGACCAAGAAGCAATACAAGTGGTAGAAGGCCATCTAAAAACACAACTAGAACGCAATTCAGGACTTCAACGAAATATGGCACTTCTTAGAAGACACCTTGCAGCTGCTCACGAGAAGAATCGACGCCTACAGCAACAGAACCAAGAGAACTTAGAAGCAGCCATCGAAAGCACACCAGGGGCACCTATCAGCCCATCAAAGTTTCAAGCAGTGACCCCCGACAATATCAAGATCATATTGGAAGACTATGCCATGCTACTTGAAGCACATGACCAGCTATCAGAGGAACTGGGTCAACTGAAGCAGAAACACCAAAAAGAAACAACAGCTTCCTCTCAAACCACCTCCTCCGCAGCTTCACTTCTCACAGACTCAGAGGCCTTAAAAGATCTCCAGAAACAGGTAACCGAATTGCAAGCACGACTACTACAATATGAGAAACCACCTTCCCCTCCAGAGGCTCCCACCGACGAAGAAATAGTACAAATTCTTGTGGAACAAACATTTGAAGAAGAATACGACCCACAACCCTTCCCAAGAGGTCAACAAACGGAAGAAGGTCAGGACACATTTGAAGCACCACGACCCCGGCTACGACAAGTGGAGGAAATCGAGAGTTCACATGAAGAGCGAACCGTCGTGCAAAATCAGGCTATGAGAGTCATAGAAGAGACTGTATTACAATCCAATTACTTCAAAAACTTGTCATCGAGACGCCTTATCCTCTCATCCGAACTCCAATACAGGCCTTACTATATCATTTTGGTAGATTATAACGCAGAAATACAGAGAGTCGCAGGGAAGATACCTTCCTTCGCAACCCAATTTCAACCCGAAGATCTTCCTCTCGAGGTGCAAAAAGGCAAGATTCGTCAACCAACATGGCGGCAGAAACTTCTTGAAACCTATCCTGAAATGCTCCGCACCTGGAACAATGCGCCATTACATCTCCTCTATAATCCATGCTATGGCCCTGTTCCACGACGCCGCTCATGGAAAGCATTCAACATAAAGGTCCAGAATAACGCACAATGCAAGGAATGGCTAAATTATCCATACATTGCGCCACCACAGGGACCACCGTCAGTAGCGTACATGATGGGAACAATTCGACATTGGATGCCACGATTGAAGCCCATGCCAGATGTGGCGGCCCAAATGATGCTCAAGATTTTGGATATGATGCAAGTAGTCCTCAAAACCTTTCGAAATGCGGCAGCCCCATAGATACGTCTACCGAGGTTTAAAAATGGAAATTACGATTTGGTGTATGACATGAGCACCACCCCCAGTATTCGTGTGGCTTACGCCTAGCATGCACGCATCAAATACCTCCCTGCATGTTACAAACAGACATTCGAAGAAATGTTCAGATCAGGTTTCTGGGAGTATCACTCGGAGGTCTTCGCACCGAAGCCAACACAGCTGCTCCATCTCTTTGCTTGTGAACAAGCCATGTACTCCGAGTACTACACCACACCGCAACCAGAGGTCCCCGGTGCAATAAATTGGGATGCATTGGAAGCTGACCAAGCAAGAGGCTTAAGGATAGGAGAACATGAATTAGCCACCAATGTCATCCAATACTACATCGACCACCCTATAGAACAGAGGTCTGTCAAGGGCGACAGACGCTAGGAAGGGGGGAGAATGTTGGCATACAGGTCATATGAAGAGCATACAGGTACAATAGAGCAGTCATGCACAATACGGCAACAAGGCCTAATCATTTTTTCCATGGATCATTCACAACTCAAGTGATTTTAATCACTACACAAACATTGTAAATTCCATTTTTGGTAGAATAGACTCCATTTTGTTCAAGCCGAGGAGTCCTCAAGCTTGAGGAGTATTAGAACTAGCTATATACCAATTTTCATAATTTTTAGACTCCGTTTGAGCCCTCAAATAGGCTCTAGAACCTAATTTTTAACTAGGCCGGACACTAGATCTGGACAAGGCCAAAGCTAGTGAGAAAACTATAAAAAGAGCTAGAGAGCTCATTTTGGGGGTTATATTGTTTGTGAATTGAGCTTATGTAAGAAACTTTTTGACTAATGCAAAGGACTCCATTGTTCCTCTCCTTGTTCTTGCCTTGTGTGCGCGTGTGTGTGTATGTGTGTGCATGCTTGTGTGCTTCTCACTCACACACTTGTGCCTTCACTTGCTCATAGTCTTCATACTAGTCCTCACATCTCCACGGATTGACAATTACGAGGTGAATCTTCTCACTTTGGTACTAACCATTGTGCTAGAGTGACAGTAAAGCTCAAGGCTTTTACAACAATAAATGAGCCATCAAAAATCTCTTTAAAAAATACAATAAATGAGCATAGGTAAAAGAAATCTCCAATGGATATTTTTCTAACGTAATCCAAGCGATAACTTTTGATGTAGATCAAATCCACCTCAAGCATAGTATAAGCTTGATGTTCCAAAAGCTCCCCCTCAAGCCAAAGTATGCTTGAATCTTCATTCTCTAACTCTAATAGGTTGAATATCTGCCATAGCTTTGAATCTACAAAGCTTTATTTCATCAAGTGCCTTCGTCATCATATCTGCTACTTGCTTTTTAGTAGGAACAAAAGAAATGTCAATCTCCTTTGCCATGAGCTTCTCCCTGATGAAGTGGTAATGAACTTCTATGTGTTTGGTTCTTGCATGGAAAATAGGGTTTTTTGCTAGATGCATGGAACTTACATTATCTCCAAATATGTGAGGTTTGGAACTCACAAGTCCCAAATCTATATACAATGCTTTTAACCATATTGCCTCTTGAGTTGCTATGGCCAATCCCAAGTGTCCATCTCATTCAATGCATCTATTTCTTCTTTCATGGCCTTTTCCCAATTAGGGTTTTCCTTTGCCTCTTCATAAGTTGAGGGTTCCTCTGAAATTGAATATTTTGTCAAGTAGATTGAATGGTTTGTAACAAATCTGGAATCATATCCATACCTTTCTATTTGTTTCTTCTCTCTTGCTGAATCTTCTAGGTGCTTGTTTGGAGCATCCTCCAACTTCTTGCATCTTTTCTTTGCCCCTTGACTTCCATAGTTTGTAATCCTTTTCTCTTTCATCTTGGTCATCGTCTGTATCACTTCTTGGATCCTAGACCTGTGTATCATGCTTGCTTCCTAATTGATGACAATCAAAATCAAGATCGTATGGTAGAGTTACCTTTTGTTTGTCTTCATCATACCAAGACCTTGTCACGAGGAAGGAGATAAGGGAGAGAGCTCACACACACACTCTCACAATCAAAGAGAAGCACACACTAAGATTGAGGCAAGGAAGAATGTTCTTCTTCTTCTATTACATAAAAAGGAATGTACAAGAATGACCTAAAAACAAGAATACAACTAGTGCAATATATTAATGAACAGTACATAAGGAAAAACCTAATGTCTGCAAATGAGTGAGCTGGCAAGAAACAAATGTGTCATCAGTCTCAGTAGATAAATCTAGTACAGCTCAATGAAGTATCCCTGACATATACCGGTGTGACCACTATACATGTCAAAGAAACAAAAAACTGATACGTGTCATCCTGGATCATCACATGTTGAGCTTGATATCTCAACACTCCCCCTCAAGCTCAATGTCATGTCCTCTAATCCAAGCATCTTCCAAAACTTCTTCAACTTCTCTGCTCCAAGTGCTTTAGTGAAAATATCACCTTGATAAGATTTGTTCTAACATGAAAAACAGGGTTCCCTGCTAACTGTATATTGCTAAGATTATCACAATAGATAGTGATAGGCTTTTGCACTTCCACACCTAGATCTGCAAGTAGCATCTCCAGCCATGATGCCCCACATGCTGCCATTGTAGCACCTCTATACTCAGCCTCTATACTCGACAAAGCAATAGTGGGTTGCTTCTTGTTGCTCCATGTAATAGCTGCACTCCCAAGTGAGAATAGAAAGCCACTAGTAGATCTTCTATCTCGAATGCTACTAGCCCAATCTGCATCGGTGTATCCATGAACCTACTAATCTACACCAGCTTCATAAATCAATGCATAATCCAAAGTAGCGCTCACATAACGTAGAGTGCACCTCAGAGCATCCAAATGTGGCTTCCTAGGAACTTGCATAAATTGACTTTCAAGTCCAATTGTGTAGCTAAGATGAGGCCTCGTAATTGTGAGATATATCAAACTTCCCACAATTTCTTGTACATAGTAGCATTTTCCAATGCTTCACCTGATGTAGTATCTAACTTCAAATTCTGATCTAATGGCATAGAAATTGTCTTACAATCAGCCATACCATACTTTTGCAGCATATTCAAGGCATATTGCCTTTGTGACATCCATATACATGTTTCTGTATGTACAAACTCAATTCCCAAGAAATAATGCAACACACCAAGATCTTTCATGTCAAATTCCTACATAAGAAGTTGCTTTACCTCTTTGATGTTTTCTTCATTATCACCACCTACAATCAAGTCATCAACATAAATAACCACAATCGTGATGCCATCATCACCCTTCCTTGCATATTGTGAATGATCTGCATCACACATAGAAAACCCAAAGGTGGTTAAGTAATCAGCAATCCTGGCATGCCATGCACGAGGAGCTTGCTTCAGCCCATACAAAACCTTTTGCAATCTGCAAACATATTCTGGATGCTTTGAATCTTCTTATCCTTGTGGCTGGTCCATGTATACTTCTTCCTATAACTCACCATGTAAGAAAGCATTCTTCACATCCATCTGATGCAAAGTCCATCCTTTTGTTGTAGCTAATGCAACAAGTGTTTTGACAGTAGACATTTTAGCTATAGGGCTGAATGTTTCCTCATAATCAATGCCATAAGTTTCAATGGAACCAACTTCCATGTATCATTTCCATAAAGTGCATCCATCTCTTCATCCATAGCTTTTTCCATATCTGCATTTCCAATTGCATCTTCAAAACAAGAAGGTTTAGCATCTTGTATTACCTTTGTCATGTAGGCACAATGGCAAGCCATGTAATTATCATATGTCAATCGTTGCACTGAATTCCGTATCCTCCTAGATCTTCTTGGTCATGGGTCACTTCTCCTTGTATCATCTGCATGTGCCTTTCTTACTCATGGAGTCTTCAGAAAAGGCAATCCAAGTTTCTCATCAAGACTCTTTTCTGAACCACTTGCATCTCCTCCAACGTCTTCAAAACCTCCACGTTTTATGACCAACAAAAAGCTTTTCTTTACCTTTATTGGATGTATTTGATGAATTTGCTGGACTAAAATTTCCACAAATCTTCCACTCCATGGATTTGAGTTGGAACTATTTCTTGGTGATGCATCCGATCCACTCAAAGCTTGAGATTCTACACTTGATTTTTCAACGTTTGCTTTGTCATTTGGTTCAAGATTCAGTCCTTCTTTGGCATCTACATAGAAGCTTGACATTTCATCAAATACTATATCTCTGGTCACCTTCACCTGTCGTGTGAGTGGGTTATAACATTTATATCCCTTTTCCTCAATGGAGTATCCAATGAAGACACATTTTTCTACTTTTGGATCAAGCTTTGTCCTCAACTCATCTGGAACATGTACATATGCAATACAGCCAAAAACTTTCATATGAGATAAGTTTGGCTTTTTACCTGTGAACTTCTCTTTAGGTGTAATTTGATGTACAACACCAGTTGGAGTTCTGTTCATGATGTATATAGTCGTATGCATAACTTATGCCCAATAACAATGAGGCATATTCTTCTCAGCCATCAAGGCTCTTGCTATTTCTGCAATATGTCTATTTTTGCATTAAGCAACACCATTCTGTTGTGGGTGTACCTGCATGAAAACTGACGTTGAATTCCATGACTATTAGAAAACTGTTGAGCTAATTTGACATGTATTCACCTCCTCCATCATATCTTAATGTCTGAATATACTTCCCTGTCTGCTTTTCCACCATAGCTTTAAAATTCTCAAAGTGAGTGAATACCTCACTCTTCTCTTTCATGAAATAGACCCACACTTTTCGTGTATGGTCATCAATGAAAGTAACATAAAACTTGCAATTGCCCATAGATGTGGTCTTTGCAGGACCCCAAACATCTATATGTACTATTTCTAGCACATTCTCACTAACATGCTTGTCATGCGAAAACGATGATCTTGACTGTTTACCAAATTGACATGTTGCACATACCTTTTGCATCTTTACAACCTTAAAATTTGGTAGTCCATGGACAATCTCCTTTGATTGCATCAATTTTACCCTTTGCAAGTTTGCATGTCCAATCTGTTTGTGCCAAATCTCTATATCAGCAATAACTCCTGCACCTTTTGCAAACATGGCTGCATTCATTTCAGGAATTTTCACATTTTAGGTGAACATCCTACCCACTTTGTTTCCTTTGGAAATCAATCTTCCATCCTGTTTGTATTCTTCTACATATAACCTATCAACATTGAGCCTGACTTTTAATCCCTGGTCAACCATTTGTGCAACAAAAACTAGATTCTTTGTTATATTTGGAACATGCAGCACATCAGCAAGGTGTTTTACCTTCCCATCCTCCATAGACAATGCTTGATAGGTCTCTCAATCCAAGGGAAAGTGTCTTACACACACTAATATTTTGCCTAATTTTCTTACACTATGTCACTTTATTTTGCTCTGAGTCCACAACCATCCTCAAATCTATCCTCCTTGGGATCCCCAACAGAAGCACCGAAATGAGCAACCGCTTCCTTTTTACTCTCAATCTCTCTTACTCTTCATACACTCACACGCAACTGTCACAACCCTCAGTCACCCTTTCTCACCTACTCTTTCTTTTTCTCTCACTCACATCCACACACCCACTTTCTCTTTGTTTCTCAAGTTCTCTCTTTTCCCTCACTCACTCGCTTATACGTCCACACACATACACCCACCCTTTATTCTCACATGCACTTACACACACACGGTCTAGGTCCCGCTTTCCCTTCTTCACTGCTCACACATCCACTTCCTCCTTCTTTTGCTCCCTCCTTTTACACTTGCTTCCCTCTTGCCCTCTCATGCTCTCATACTTACGCGATCCCCCACTTACCCGTAGGCACATACCCATAACATTTTACTCATTCATTGACTCATTCAAGGAGTTGTTGCAAATATCTTGACCATCATACTTATAAAATAATCATATCTTCGTATGCAACGTGACACCATATCCATAGGGGCTGCATCCCATGTCATTGAGAGAGGTGTGAGAGACACACAAGAAGCACACACAAGGAGCACAAACGCAGCAAGACACACGGAGCACAAACGCAGCAAGACTCATTCATCTTGTTGGGTGTGTGTAGAGGTGTGAGAGACACACAAGAAGCACACACAAGGAGCACAAACGTAGCAAGACACACGGAGAAGATGATGGCTATAATAGCTCTCTCTATTGATCAATGAACTGAACTGAAGTAGGAGCTGAATAATATCCCTAAGTACAAAGTACCACCACATATGAGAGTATCAAGTATGTGGTAACATGGGGAAAAAACCTCTAGCCAGCACTAGAGTAAAAGTGTCCATGTATAGGGAAAAGGTTCACATCAGAGCTACTCGAGGAACACATAAATGTAACAAACCCCCCTGGAGCGAATGATGTGAACACATACAGGGAGTGACAGATCAGCCCCCACAAGGTAATAAGCCTAAAGCTTTGCGAAAAGCTTCAAACTTTTCCCGTGGAAGAGCTTTGGTAAATATGTCTGCCACATTATCTTGTGTAGGCACATATACCAAATCAATATCTCCTGCATGAAGGCGCTCTCTCACATAGTGATAATGCACCTCAATATGTTTGGTCCGTGCATGAAACACTGGGTTTCGTGCAACGGCCAAAGCACTCTGACTATCTGTGAGAATATGTGTAGAAGCATCAATTTCCATGCAAAGATCCATCAATAGGCGTCTCAGCCATATACACTCCACTGTAGCTGTGAAAACTGCCCTGTACTCAACTTCATAACTCGATGTCGCCACTGTAGGTTGCTTCTTACTCAACCAAGATATGCATGAGTCTCCAAGGAAAAAGCAATTACCACTAGTGGACACGCGAGTATCATAACAACCAGCCCAATCACTATCTGTAAAAGCATGCAAGCATGGCTAAACATCTCTGCCATAAAAGAGACCTAAGCTCAAAGTGCCTCGAAGATATCTAAACACACGTTTCACCGCTTGCCAATGCTTAGTGTCAGGGCTATGCATGAATCGACTCAACTGGGAAACTGCATACTGTATATCCGGCCTTGTGTTGCATGCATATATAAGACATCCCACAGCCTGCTGATAAAGAGAAGTATCAAATGCATCACTGGAATCCTCAACCGAGAACCTGAATCCTGTCTCAACTGGCGTGGAAACTGGCTTACAATCCTCAAAGTCAAAACGCTGAAGTAGTTTCTCAACATACTTTGCTTGATGCATAACAATTCCCCCCTCAACGGATACAAACTGGATGCCAAGATAGTAGCTCAAAAGACCAAGATAAGTGACATCAAAAGTATGCTGCAAATCAGCCATAAGAATGTCAAGTTTTGCATCACATGACCCAATCAAGAGTATGTCATCAACATAAAGAACAAGCACTATAAGATCAGCCCCATTTTTGCGTACATAGAGTGTGCTTTCAATCGGACTACATGTGAAGCCAAGAGCAATCAAGTGCTTATGTATTTTGTCATACCATGCACGTGGAGCTTGCTTGAGACCATACAAGGCTTTATGCAAGCGACAAACCATATGCTCTTTCGCTTTCATAGCAAATCCAGGAGGTTGCTTCACATAGACCTCTTCTTGCAAATCTCCATTCAAGAAGGCTGTTTTTATGTCCAATTGATGCACTTTCCAACCTCGATGGGCAGCCAATGCAACCACGGTACGAATGGTAGTCATGCGTGAAGTAGGTGCAAAAGTTTCCTCATAGTCAATGCCATATTGTTGTGCATATCCTTTGGCAACCAATCTAGCTTTGTAGCGATCAATGCTACCATCAGATTTTCTCTTAATCTTATAAACCCACTTTGTACCAATGGCATTTTTTCCTTTTGGCAATTCACATAACTCCCAAGTACCATTCCTATGTATGGAATCCATTTCTGATTGCATAGCACTCATCCATTGTGGATCGTCACATGCATCTTCAAAAGAAAGTGGCTCTTCATTACATGTTGTAGCAATAAGAGAATAATCCACAAAATTACTTGATGCATGGTGAGAGCTTGATCTTGTTCTACCAAGTAAAGGTGCACTCAATTTGCTGTCCTGCAAAGTTTGTTTTAGCCACTTTGGCATAGATCATGCACTCTTGATAGACATGCGTTCATTATATAAAACATCTTCAATATGTACATCATGCGTGGGCTGAATTTCGTGCTCAGTTTCAGCCATATTTGGACGCAAATGTTCAGCCATATGTGGTTGAAAATTTCCAACAGTTTGGCAATTTTTGGCTGAATTTTTTCAGCCATGTTTGGCTGGAAATTCTCTGCATTTTTAGCCCTATTTGGCTGGAATTTTTCAGCCCCTTGAACCTCAGTTGGCTGGTCTACATGGCCATAGTCAAGCGCACCATTTTGGAACAAAGGCATGAGTGTATCGAACACATCTTGTGAGCTAACTGTTGGCAGTTTTTTGCATTCAAGTAGAGGAAAAACTGAATTTTCAGCAAATACCACATCTCGACACACAATAATTGTGTTCGTCAATGGATGGTACAACCGATATCCCTTACTTTCAGCACTATAACCAACAAATATACATTTCTTTGCCTTGTCATCAAGTTTGTGACGTTGTTGTGATGGCACAAGAGCATATGCCAAACAACCAAACACACGCATATGACTAACCATAGGCTTATGACCATTCCAAGCCTCATAAGGAGTGATGACTCTCAATGCTTTTGTAGGGCAGCGATTCAACACATAATTTGCACACATGACCGCTTCCATCCAAAATTTATGAGGAAGATGCTTTCCTTTAACCATACATCGTGCCATTTCAAGTAGATTTCTATTTTTACGCTCGGCAACACCATTTTGTTGAGGTGTATATGGCACCGTACATTGGTGTGAAATACCTCTTTCACGAAGAAAAGCATTAAACTCATGTGACATGTATTCACCACCACGATCCGTGCGTAGAGTCAAAAGCTTTTGTGAAGAAAAATTTTCAGCCATAGCTAAAAATGCTTTGAAGCAAGAAAATACCTCATTCTTTGCTTTCATAGGATACAGCCATGTATGGCGAGTAGCATCATCAATGAAGGTAACAAAATATATATGCTTCCCAACAGATGGAGTCTTGACGGGACCACATACATCACTATGAACAAGTTGCAATTTTCTTGTAGTGTGTGTGTGACGATGCATTTTTCCAAGAATGCAACCTTCACATGCATGCTTTTCAATGGACTCAAGTGTAGGCAAGCCAATAACCATGTCCTTCTTTTGCAAGTAGAGCAAACTATTGAAGTTTAAATGACCAAAACGAGCATGCCAAAGCTCCATTTCAGCCATGGAAGAAGTATGAGCAACTAAGGCATTCGAGGCAGCCCTCTTGTATGTATCCATGCGATACAAACCATTACATAATGTACCGGACATCACGATAACATCGCCATTGCTGAAATCATGAACCATACACTTATCATCAACAAAGTGTACATGAAGTCAAACTTTGGCAATCAATGGAACTGAAATTAAGTTCTTCTTGATACCGGGCATATACAATGCATTTTTCAAGAGAATCACACCTCCATTTGCAGCCGTAAGCTCAATTTCTCCTACTCCAATGATAGGATAAGAGGCATTGTTTGCACACACCACATGTCCTCCTTTAGGTGCATCTTTCAAAGAGGCAAAAAATCTTTTGCATGATGTTATGTGCTTTGAAGCACCACTATCAAAGAACCAATCCGAATCAGCCTCACTCACAACCATACATTTAGAATGTAAAGAAGCATTATAATGACATGTAACAACACATGCCCAAAAATCTTGAGCCATGTTAGCTTCATCATTCTTTGCATTTGCTGAATTTTCAGCAATAGACATGCCGGATTCCTTCTTCTTTTCATTGCGTTTAGCAAGCTTTCTACACTCATCAATAGTATGACTAGCCTTCCGGCAATATTTGCATCTCTTCTTGTTTTGCAAATCACCATCATTAGAGGAATGAGTGGAAGAGGAAGCTTGAGGCTTTGGTTTTGATGAGCCAAAAGCTGAACCATACTTGCTTTTCCCCTTTTGTGAGATAGCAAGTGCTTGCGTTCCTTCAATCAAACCACTCCTATTCACTCTAGATTGCTCTTCTTGCAAAAGAAGAGACACAACCTCATCAAATGCATACATATTAGGATTTCCTTTTGCAACCAAACAAAGTGTAGTAGCAAAGCTTTGAAAAGATTCCGGTAATCCTTTCAACAATGTAGAAATAAGTGATGCATCCGGAATGATCTCATCTATGTTTGCCAATTGCTCTTTCAAGTCCTTGATGCGTGTCACATACACATCCACTGAGTCATTTTCAGCCATACATACATCCTCAAGTTGATTCCTCAAGTATGCAACACGTGCTTCATTACGCACGGCATACAAAGAAGCAAGAGTGTCCCATGCCTGTCGTGATGTAGAACATGACCGAATGTGTGGAACTATATGACGCTTCACTGAAAGCGCAATCAAAGCATGAGCTTGAGCATCTTTTCCATCCCATCTAAGCTGCTCCTGTGTAGGTGGAGAAGGAGAAACCACAGTACTCGAAGAAGAAGCTCCATCTGTGACAGTAGACTGTGAAGTAGAAGCACCTGCCGATCTTCGATCTACATCTGCCACTATGTTCCAAAGTTGTTTTGCAACAAGAACATGCTTCATCATGTAAGACCACATCGGATAGTTGGTCCCATCAAGCTTATCTTCAGCTTGAAGCATGCCAAACAAGTCATTGCTTCTCGCCATTTCACTAAGGAACAAGAATGTGACAAAATCTTCACTTTGACGAAAACTGAAATGAGTGCTGAAATTTCAGCTCACAAATCGTCACTCTGATGGCGATTCTGACTGCATGAATGGCTTCAAAATGGGGGTAAAACCCCAGCGCACCTGATGGAAATGTTTCCGGGCTACTGAAATTCACACTTCTATGCTCCGAAGTTGATTTGCATTGTTAAAGTGCGCGCGCGCCGCGACGCGAAAAACTGAAACTTGAGAAGAAGTTGAACCTGCTCTGATACCACTGTTGGGTGTGTGTAGAGGTGTGAGAGACACACAAGAAGCACACACAAGGAGCACAAACGCAGCAAGACACACGGAGAAGACGATGGCTGGAATAGCTCTCTCTATTGATCGATGAACTGAACTGAAGTAGGAGCTGAATAATATCCCTAAGTACAAAGTACCACCACATATGAGAGTATCAAGTATGTGGTAACATGGGGAAAAAACCTCTAGCCAACACTAGAGTAAAAAGTGCCCATGTATAGGGAAAAGGTTCACATCAAAGCTACTCGAGGAACACATAAATGTAACACTTTTGCTCCCTCCTTTTACACTTGCTTCCCTCTTGCCCTCTCATGCTCTCATACTTACGCGATCCCCCACTTACCCATAGGCACATACCCATAACATTTTACTCATTCATTGACTCATTCAAGGAGTTGCTGCAAATATCTTGACCATCTTACTTATAAAATAATCATATCTTCGTATGCAACGTGACACCATATCCATAGGGGCTGCATCCCATGTCATTGATGGGATTGCAAAGAAGGATAATTCGATGCTTGGTCATTATATGGAAGTACATTGATATGAAATAGCAGCTCAATGCCGTCTGCCAATCAATTGAAGTGGAGTCTAGTAATCCATAGAACTCTGAAGCATGGTGCACCACCACACAGTAATCGATCTCACTTTGGGGCTCCACCAATGCTCAGTGAATAAATCCCGTGGTTGGTCCATATAACCTCTCAGAAGCAGCTTCTATGCCCAGCCATTACGACTCTTCCCGGCTTCAGTTATAGATGACCAAAGAGTTTCTTTCTATTTCTGTCCTTTTAACTGTACCTCATCAATAGGGTGTTTATCCTCTGCCCTTTATTTTCCCCCTTTTGCTATCTACTGTTCCCCACTCTCTGACGTGCCTCCTTCAGTGATCATCCAGATATGCCCTCCATGCTTCTTTCGGATGAGACATCGGTTATAGCACCCTTCCTCACAGAGCATATATAACCTTCCTTTGCTCACCTTTTCCCATACGCCCAACACTCATCCCCCAAACACTAAGAACGAAGGAAAAAATTACTCGCTTATTGCAATCATGCAGTCAGAACCGTACCCATGCTCACATGTGCACACATATCCATAGATGAAAATCCACAAACAATTTCTTGATTATTTGAAAACAAAATCACATTTCGTGTTACTACATCTTCCATAAACCCCATATCAATAAACTTAATTTCAACACAATTTTTTTCTGCAACATACTCCCCCCTTCTGCTTGCAAAGTCGTCTTCGACGAGCCAATTTGGTACCTGTACTCAAATCATCCAACATGTGATCATCACTCAATCAAATACAAATCTTTACCTTGCATACATATTCTCTTCTTCCTCGATGTAGGACCTGCAATCACCCTCATATAATCGTCGCTTAGTACCAAAATCCAATCATTTCATTTACCATCTTTATCCATCTTCTCGCATTTTCATCGCCATGTCCACCTGTCTACAAACTCATCAAACATATTAGATCATTTTTCATCAAACACCACATCTACTACCAAAATGAAAAACATTCATATCAATCATCCATATCACACATATATACTCAACACACACATCATGATCCTGCATCACACATGCATTCCCGTCACACATAACATACATACATGCAAGAACCACATCCGCTCTTCCTTTCTGCTACTGAGCTAACATGACTAGACATGTGTGTGTAAGTTGTTCATTGAATTGTTTTCAAGAAATAGTAAAAAATGTGTGCCATTTATGTGTTTGAATGTTGAATACATCAATATGGATGTAAATATGCATACGAGTCCTTTTTTTTTGTGCATTCGTTTTCTATGTATGCATACTATATCTTTTGCCAAAGAGAAAGGTAAAAAATATCTATACATAGAAATGGGTGCTATTTGGAGGAGAAAAATCCCATAATTTCCGGGAAAATAGGTTCAAGGAGGCTTCTTATATCGCATTGAGTCCAAGACAAGAGAGAAGCAAGGGTCTCCTCTTTACTGAAGAATGGTGCACATCCAGGTGGGCGTGGTGCTCTTAGTCTTTGCATTGGGTACTTGTGGGTAGTGCCTAGTTGACTAGCGTTCAAGCTCCCTATGAGGTCTTTAGAGCCCCTTCCAAGTGGTTATCAAGTGTTTTTACAAAGGAGAACACACAAGACATTAGGTTGGAAAAAGAACTGAGGCAGAGACCTAATCGCAAATAATTTTGAGAGTTATCACATATGATTTTCAGAAAGTTACAAACCTCCACACACACATGAGAAATGACAATGAAATCTCCTCTCACCCAATTATTATATAGTTTTCCTAACTAATTGTGATTATGGAGTTAGTTGAAACTTGCATTTGCATGCATAGCCACAACCAATCCATGTGTAAGCACAATTGTAAAAGTGCCCCAATTTGTATTCGAATCTACAGATGCCAATTTGTATTCGAATCTACAGATGTTAGGTGACCTAGTACACTCGAGTTAAGTCCCCCATGTGTCTTAATGTACTTAGATTAACTCAAGTTAACTCGACTTGGATGCTTCTAGAGAGTCTAAAAGAACTCTCCTATGCACTCATGGGGATTAAAATTAGGACCTATTCCTTACCATTCATTAGACTTAACCACTAGGCTTATATCATTCTTGGTCCAATACTCTGAAAGAACATAATGTTACTTTGACTTTAACCTTTGTCAGGTTACTCTATAAGAGTAGCTCTCACACCTAATTGCAAAGCCTTGTCCCATATAATGATCTATCTAGACCTATGTTTAGCAAAATTTGCACTCAACATCTTGAGAATGGGCATCCTATTTTATATTTTTGTCTAAATGTGTGTGGTGTGAAAGATATGCAACACTTCTTTTTTTCTTGCCTAGAATCTTCTAAGTACATGATACTCATTCACACAACACAACTTCTTGGCGTTTACACTCCTAGTCAATCACTTGTAGTGTCATTCTTATGAAAGAATGTTATAATCTTCATTCTTATGAAAGAATGTTATAATATTCATTTGTGCTTTTAGGATATGGTTTCATCCAATAACTCATGGCACATTTACAAAAAGAAGCAAATATTGTATATCATAAAAGAAATGACAAAATTCATCTTCATAAGAATTGGAGTCATCTCTTCCTCTTTCACGATACCAAGAGCTTCGATGGCATATTCTCTATGTACCTCTGCCACATGTGATGCAGTGGAAGCCACCCAAAAAATCTGTGTTTCCGCGAGTGGTTGAAAGAGTCTTGGGGTAGATGACTGTGGGATGCGGGTGATCAATCAATAAGGTCTTGCATTTCCTCTGATATGAAATTTAGTTCGTGGGTCGGTCCTCTCCGTCGGGTTCTGGGATCCGGATCATCGGCAGTTTTCCCGATTCCTGAACGGTAAGTCTTTCGATCGCTTGGAAGCCGAGCGACAATCACGTCATACATGCCATTGGCTCAACCCCGCCCGTAGATTTCAATTTTGCCTTGTAGTCTCACATGCTGCACGTGCTCGCCGACAGACCTCTCTCTCTCTCTGTGGACATCGTGATACTCGTAACCTTTAGTAGATAAGATTCTTTTATATGCAGGCAAACAATTCCGCTAGAATTCTGGTTTGTGCGACAATATTATGTTATGAAATTTCTGGTGCGCTCAGTCTCTGTCTTGTTATCTTCGAGGTAATCCGTGTTTTGACACATCTATGCGAAGTTTATCGCGTCATGATTTTTTTCCTCTCTCTCTCTCTCTGTGTAGAGCCTATCTATTTGTCTATATATATTGTACTCTAATCTCTATTTCAACCGAAGGAACAATTATTATTTTTTGAATGCTCTATTCAAACATCTCTATTTTCAGGGAGGTTAATTTTTTTTTTGTCATTTTCAGGATCTTTGTGTATTTTTGAGGAAGCAATTCGAAAGAATTCCCACGAGAACAAGGAGAGACCGTATTTTTACGTAAGAGCTAGAACGCTTAATCTGATATAGTCTATCACGATGCTACGCTGATTAATCTGATTCAGTAGGTCTGTAAGATTAGACATTTGACCGCGGATGCTCGGGATTTTCGACAGTGCTATAGTGGAGACAAGTGCTCCCTGAAAATCCAGCTTACCGGGCAGTTCAATGCAAGTCAGGTCTTTACGGCATGGCAGCCGGTACAGAAATAACACAACCTGTAAATGCTATCGAAGATGCTCCAGTCAAGGAATCGCCCTCGGATACATGCTGCAAAGGCACGGAAAAAGGTACTGTGCAGGATGACGCATGGTTTCCCTCGCAGTCTGGTAGAAGACACCTGGCTACTACACTCGAATCTGGGTTGCCTCCAACTCATAAAAAGGTGAGAGCAGTATGATAAGTCCGTCACATTTTATTCTCATCGCTTATGTTATCCCGTCTTGCATTTGTTTTCTTGGATGCATTCGATTGACCGGTAACAACATGGAATTCTTTGTTACATTGGAATGGAAGTATGCCCAGTATCCTCTTGAGATGTTTGCCCTTTTTGGCTTGAGATGTTTGACGTTTTTGGCCGTTGTCCTACACTCATGTCGAACTTAACAGAACTTCCAATACTATGTTGGAAGAATTTGAGAAATATAATAGCTCATAACGCTGATTTTGCTGCACTTCACCTTTTTCTCACCATGTAGCCTAACCGTAGCTTATGACAGTGAATATAAATAAATTTGGAGCGTCTGAATAAGTGGTGCTGATTTGGGATTTTAATTCATGTTTGTTTGAATTCTTTTCTGTTTTATCATTTGTGTATGAATGGGCAAAAAGTTAAGTGTAGATATATGTGTATGTATGCATACACATGTATAAGACCTCTTTTAGGTATGCCGGGTTCTCCCTTTTTTTTTTCAAAATTTATAAAAAGGCTTGTATATAATCCCCATATCCTTAATGGGCTACTTATCTTTGTACATGAAATGCTTAGTAACAGCTCTATTTTGTGTTCCTAAGATTCTTCTTTGTTGTGTTGGTTGCATGTGTTTAGCTCTTTTCGAACTCTAACATTTTGTATTAAAAAAGGTTATTGCGTCCTAGAGTATGTCACAAACACACTTAATTCATTATTTCACAACTTGATGAGGTGTAATGAGCCTTATCATGTTGAACAAAACTACAATGAGCTTGAATGCTTGATGTTGTCACGAATTGCATTTGGGCTCATTTTCGCTTCTATTTACACTATCATGACTATTGTGTACACATTTTTTTTTTTGGGTTTTTGTGCCCCAATGGTCCAATTATCTTGCAATCACGTATTTTTTTTTGCATCACAATATAGTCATTGGCCATGATTGATAACCAAAATGTATTTGGATGTTTGCTCATGAGGATAAATTGGATAGTTTTAACCATCCAGTGTATGTATATATTGAAAGAGGCCGTGGAGAGCTGCTCGGTGATGCTCGGTTGCTGCAAACACCAAGCAAGTGGGCTCTTGTGTGAGGATAGAGCTCAATGTGTAGAAAAATGAAGAAGAAGAAGTACGTACAAAGTTTCGAAAAGTCCTTAGTTTGAAATGTTAGATGGTACCTTGGTTTTATTAAAATGAAGAGTTTGGTCACTTGGTCAAATGCGAACATGCCAAAGTGACCTTAAGTCTTAAAAAAAACATATAAATGCCTATATCTCTTCAATTAAGGGGCCAAAAAATATGATAAAAATATATTTGGAAAGCTCTCGAAGAGAGTTATTAGTGGGGTCAAAATATAGAAAAGGAGAGTCCTTGGGACCTTTATCGTTAACAATCTGCCACTAAAAGGACCTTTATCGCTAATAACCTTCCACCATCTAAATACATAGCTGAGGGTCTTGGGTAGACACTTAGTGAGAGCACCTGCAGAGTGGGGTATTGACCTTGATCAAAGTGATCAAACCATCCTCAATAGCACCTCTGTGATGAAGTGATGATATCTCACACATCAATAATCTTTGTGCGAGGATTGAACATGGCATTCTTTGCCGAACATATGGCACTCTGACTATCATATCCAAGAAAAGGTGCCTTCTCAAGCATCCCAAACTCACTACACAAGTCGGCTAACCAAATGGCTTCTTTGGAAGCTTCTGTTGTTGAAATTCTTCGACCTTTGTAATTGATAGTGCAACTATCCTCTAAAGTCTAGAGTACCATGAAATAGCTCCACCTCCAAGGGTATCTCTATCCATTTGGTGAGATAATCTATCGCTACTATGATGTATTCAACATGAGTGCCTTGGACAAGGGTTTTAGAGAATATACCCCACTTAGAGAATGCACATCATGGGTTTTAGTGGCATCTCATCTCTACGTATTGGAAACTCAAGTTTGGGTAGAGAAGACACCGTTTCAGATTTCTGCAGGCATAACAAATTAGCAAAATTTAGATGACCAAAGCGTGCATGCCAAAGCTTTGCATCTTAGATAGCTTGAGAATCTTAAAGTGCACAAGGTCAATCATCGATAGATTTTGTATAGTCTATGAGCTTATAGAGCCCACGACATAAAATGCAAGAAGCAATAATGACATTGCCATTTGAGAGATCATGAACTGTACATCTGTCATCAACAAATTTGACAACCAAGCCAATCTTGGCTAATGTTAATACTAACAACAGATTTTTCTTGATCCGTGGCATAAACAAAGCATCTGACAATGTTGAAGAACTACCATCGGCAGTAGTCAGAATGATCTTACCAACTACCATGACAGGATAAGAGGAATTGTTTGCGCATGTGACATTATTCCTTGTAGGGGTAGGCTTAAGTGAACTGAAGAAACTCCGCTTCACGGTAATATGTTTGGTTTCCCCAGTGTCAAAGTACCAAACATCTGAGTCTACTACAGATATACACTCTTCATGAGAAGATGGGTCATAGGCGCAAACAGTAGTGAATGCCCATTCTTCATTCTGCACAAGATTAATTGATTCTATTTTAGGTGTAGAGGCCTCTGCAATAACCATTCAAACCTCTTTCTTCTTTGCCTCTTTTGCAACCAGTTTTGGACTCGGTTGCAGCGGTTCGCGAACCGGATCATTTTTAAGGTTCGTAAGGTACGGTACCATTCGGTACGTAAGGTACGTTAAGGTTCGTCTTCTAGTGTTAAAAGTACTTTTTTATGTATTTTGAAATTGATGCTCACCTTCATTGAACTTTCCCGAGAGGTTTTGAAGCACCATAGTTTGCTACACTTCACCTCGAGATTTTCCAAGCACATACTCTTAGTGCCCACCTTGCAACCCCTCTTTAGAGCACACAGTGCATTGCAGCCAATGTACATAGATATACATATATACATACATAGGGCAAATTGTATTGTGCACATATACATATGCATATATACATATATGTGCAAATTGCATTGTGCACATATACATACAAACACATGCGCGTGCAAATACATACATAAACACATTATATATAAATGTGTGTGTGTGTGACGTGTCTATATATATATATATATATATATATATATATATATATATATATATATATATATATATATATATATATATATATATATATGTATATATATGTGTGTGTGTGCGTGCGTGCGCGCACGTGTGTGCATGCGCATGTGTGTGTGCATGTGTGTGTATATGTGTGTATGTATTTATGTATGTATGTATGTATGTATGTATGTATGTATATATGTGTCTATGTATGTGTATGTATTTATATGTGTATGTATGTGTGTATGCATGCATGTATGTATATGTGTCTCTCTCTCTCTCTCTCTCTCTATATATATATATATATATATATATATATATATATATATATATATATATATATATATATATATATATATATATATATATATATATATTTTTTTTTTTTTACATGCAAATAAAAACCCTAACGAACCTTACGAACCTTACCTTGGAGGTAAGGTTCGGTTCACGTACCTTACTCGTACCGAACCTTACGAACCTAACCACCTTGGTTTTGGACAACTCTTTATGACATGATTATTTCCTTTACAATATTTGCATAACTGTTTCTTCTTTTCCGTTTTCTTCTCGCTTTTGTCTTTCCTTTTTTTATTGTGCATAATTAATAGATTTTTGCATACTAGTAGATGAGCTTCATTTACCTTTGCCCTTCTGACTAGCTAAGAAAGCTTGATCTCCAACACACATAATGGACCTGTTATGCCTAGATTGATCTTCTTGCAACAAAACAGAGACTAACTCCTCAAATGTTAAGGCATTTGGATTGCCTTTCATCATCAACCGAAGAGTAGAAGCAAAACTTTGATATGAATCAGGAAGACCATTAAGAACGGTATGCACAAGTGAACGATATGACAAGACTTCGTGTGCAGAAATCAACTTCCCTTTTCTTCATTCATATGCTCATTCTCCAACTGTTTTTGGAGGTAAGCAAAATGAGCCTCATTTCTTGCCTAGTATAAAGTGGTTACTGTGTTTGAAGCATCGTTTGTTGTTTTGCAAGAGCCAACGTGAGGGATAATGGCACAACTATCAATGCAAGTGCCTGAGCATCTTTGCCATCCCAACGAAGTTTCTCTGCACTAGGTGCACAAGGAACAGAAGCACGAACATGAACCTAAAGCTCGTTATCTTCAATGCCATGAGCATCACCTTCAAGAACTGTATTCGCAGGTGTAGTAGGGTGTTTTTCAATACCTTGCACAATATTCCACAGTCCTTTTGCAACCAATACATGACGCACCATATATGCGCACAAAGGGTAATTGGTACCGTCCAACTTGTCCTCAACCGCCAACATACGAAATACATCATTGCTTTTAGCCATGGCCACTGACTAAAATACCGTGATGCATAAAATGACTGTATCTCAAAAAGTTAAACAGAATTACCTTGTGGAGCTCTGCTAAACCTATAGCGACTACGAGGCGCATGTATTGGTGAACCGAAACCTATATATATGTTTGGCACAGAAGGAAGAAATCGCTTGCATAGGTCCTTCGATAGTGCATTCGGAGGCCGAAATGAGCTCACATCCAAAGTTCGACACCATAAAGCGAAGCGGTTTTGAACTCCTAATTGCCCTTAGTATACTCAACAATTTTCGTGCAATTCTGAGAGTGTGATCAAAGGGTTGTCGATGATGCCATTGCTCGCGAATCGAAGGAAATTACGATACGATTCATCAGGCTTGATCCAGTACATTTGGTTCGATCCGGTTCGATTTAGTTGGAGCTTCAGTTTTTAGGTATTTTGAAAATTGTGCCCAAAATCGAGAAGTGACGAGAGACTTCGAAGTTTGAGCTAAAGCCTATGATACCGTTCCCTTCCTCAGCCGTCACGCATTCGAGTGAGTAATGAACACTAGCTTGAAGCTTTAATCCATAGCCCTACCATAGCCATAGTCGCGAGCACTGAGCCCACACTTTGTGACCCCCCCCCCGGGGCTCCGATCAGCCGTTGGACCTCTGGTAGCTGCGCGTACCTAAGTGAGGACTTCATTTTTGTTGCGTTATAGTGCCAAGTGATGACTTCATTTTTGCTGCGTTATAGTGCTAAGTGAGGACTTCCGACTCAGTATCTGTAACCGGAGTGTGTGTGGCATTGTGACTAGTCACGAGTTCATCGCTCGTAACCCGAGATCATAGCAATTTGCCCGCAACCAGACTCCCAAGTTCATTGCACAACATTATAGTAACTACGTAGCATCCCTTGAACTTGGACCATCCATAATACATTTCCATAATCCTTAATTCCAATTCCCTAAGCCCTTTATCGCATTTGAATTTTGTTGAGAATCCTTTTATCATCCATAGGACCAATCACCATATCCATATTCCATAATCTTGATTCCCTAAGCTTATTGAGTATTTACTATCCATCAACCTCGGTCCTCAGTACTACCCATTGTCCAACATTTGGTACTAGAAAATGGGTATATAAGTATTGTGGTAAGAATTTCAGTACTACCACAACACGACTCATTAGCCATGTGTTTGGTGTAAGGGGGGGGGCATCTTAGGATGTGAGAAGGTCCCTCCTAAATGTAGAGGTAATTCAGTGTGAGCACTATTTTGCTCAACAAGAGAAGGTAGCTCGTCGTCGTGAGATGGCCGCAACCTATGTTGAGATGATGGATGATGTGGATGCCTCTATTAGTCAAGACACCTCCACCATTTCTCCTTGTCCTTAGAGCTATCATGTGCATTGTTCTTGCTTTCTGTCTTCTTCTTGTCACCCTATGCTTCTTTCTTTCCGAATGTGCTTTGTAGTACTTGCATTCTGTTTCTTGTGACCTTTTCTACCACATTGATAGCAATTCACTTCTCCTTTGCTTTTGTTTTTGCTCCGGTTTCTTTGCACTCTTCATTCTTCTCTGTCCTTTCTCTTACCATGTTGGTTGAACCACATCCCTCTCCACTAGCTTTCCTCCCGATTTCTTCATTAAAGATAGAACCCCTTACACCATTGAATGTGAGATTGATGTTGTTGGACAATGATACAACAAGAGTCTCCCAAGACTCGAGCAATGTTATCAGCCCAAAAACTACTTTCAGCTTATTATCAAAAGCTTATCATCAAAAGCTGGTAGACCTGAATCTTGGAGTTGAGAGAGGGTGCCGATGAGCAATGACAAGTGCTCACTCATCAAGCTGCAGATTGGTGACCTTTCTCACTAGGTGAATTTGGTTCACAAGAGGTAGTGTTTTCATAGGTAGCTTTCCGGTTTTCCTAGACTTCATAAGCAGTGGCAAGCCCCTTCAAATGCACCAACATCTCATCACATACAATCATATTAATGTATGTGATGGCTTTCTTGTGGAAATTACTCCAAGCTGCATCTGTCATTCGCTCCGATTTAGTTTGTGCAAGAGCTTCTTCGCGTTCTTTTAAGAAGGCTTCTTGCAACTTTCTTGCCACATTTATGACAGTTCACATCACCTTTGCCTTCACTTCTGCCTCTCTGCGAATTCCCACCTTTCTTCTCTGGTCTATCTCTAGCCATGTTAGCAAAACTACTACCTCTCATTGAGGATAGGAAGGATCAACCAAACAGGTGCAGTCGACCAGTAGATACACACAGCTGATCTCCTTGAGCAAATTATCACTAAAAATTTGCTATCGTTTCATAATAGGATGGTGTATCCAGGAGAGCTCACCAAGCTCTGATACTTGAGTCTAGGAATTACAAAGATAATGTATTGAAACTGTAGTACAAATTGCTGAGAGAATACTTCAAGATTTCCTTCCAGCCAAAGATTGCACACCTTAAACAACAAATCTAAGAAGAAATACGAGGATTTTTCCCCCTAATTGTCTTGATTACAGGATGTAGGGGTGGCTGCAAGCCCTTGTTTATATACAAGTTCAAGATGGGTAAAAGTTCGATTGAAAAAGCACGAAAAACTATTTTTTTTAAGTCCAAAAGTTTGTTTCCATAATTATAAGGCCAAATCTTCATTAAAAAATGCTTGTAGTGTAGAAAGATTCAATTACAGGTCCTTCCATTTGTAATCTTTTTGCAAACACATCATGAATTGTCATAGTAGAATACAGCAAAAAATTCTGACTATTCATGAAAATAGGTCAATCCTTGACCATGCAGACAATAGGATGACCTACGACCCTTCATAGTCATTTCTGAATTTGGATTCTTCCAATAGATTTTGATGATCGTTTCTGCAATCATGCGCATCCTCATGAGGAGAAACATGCTCCTCTATGAGAGGAAATAAAGATGAAAAATAAATAGATTCTTTTTGTACTATAAAAGCCATGTTCTTGTTTGGTTCTGTAAAAACGAGAGTATGCATGTAATCATTGTTGTCATCAGAACATGTTTGATCACTGAGCCATGCTCATTCCATACTTGTTCACACTTCACATATGTAACTTGTATCGTTTTTTTTGGGGGGCAGAATTTTATGTCGAAAATAGGTTAAAATCTATTGTTTATCCTTCAAACATTTTACAACTTATATATTTTACGGTATAACACTCTAATAGCTAGCATGTCACTGGTAGTCCATGATACATGTCATGTCCCTTTTTTATTTTCTATATTTATGGTTCCTTCATGTTATCCAACTTCTTTCATCTGTGGTGTTGTGAGAATCTCATGTCTTTGCCAACTGCAATGGTGTTTTGTGGTCATTTCGGTGTAAATTCAGCCATTTCATTTTGACTTTTAACTATTATCCATTGTATACGTTTTGGATTTTTTAATAGTTATTCTGTACTGAAATTTTTTGTCATGTATGGTGAAACTCAGGATTCTTAAACTTGTTCTTTACTACCTTACCCATAATTTATGGTCATATGGTTCCTATATTGAACAGCTCTGCATATAATACATGCAGCCTTGATCCTCTAATACTGCTCATCTGATGTCTGGTTGCTGTGCAAGAGGGACATAGTACCCAGAGGTGTGAAAAATGCAGCACACCTCTTATTTTGGTGGAGGTTTTCTTTTCAGATGCATTGTCTTGTGATGATTATCGGAATGCTGTCGATGGCTCTGGTTTTCTAGTGCTGTCTTTCTATATATATTCATTGTGTGTGATGATGTGTATATGTCTACCATTCTCAGTTGATTGTTTTCATTCAGGACTTGATAAGGTCAATTCGACACGACATTTATTGGGTTTGACATTGTGGATTCTAAGGCACATTGTTTGTGTGAGTAACTTATGCTATCCTTGTACAGGGAAACATGTGCCGTGTCGAATCATGTTCTTCAATGTCTAGATCCAACTCAATGACAGCAGATGGCACAAGCAACTTGGACTCAAATTTGATAGTTCGATCTGGAGTGTTCTTTGATGCTGGCAAACGAAAGGTGATGGAGGATGAACATATTCTGGTTGATGATGTGTTTGATCATTTAGGTTTGCCATGGATGAACATGGGACGAAGTTGTTGCTATGGGGTAAGGCTTTTTCGTGGTTATGTCCCTACCGTTCGGGTTACAGGTATCTTGATTTTACCAGATAAGGGATGTATTAGCTCTTTATTAGTATGGCTGTTCCTGGAAATAGGTGTTTGATGGTCATGGTGGGAGGTGTGCTGCACAGTTTGCTAAAAACATGTTATTGAAGTACATAGTTCAAGATCTGTCCTTTCCAACATCAGTAGAAAAAGCAGTACATCAAGGATTCTTGAACACAGATGAGGCATTTGCTGAGGCATGTAGAGCAGACAGCCATATGTCCTCTGGCACAACTGCAATCATGGTCTTGATCCTTGGAAGGTAGAATCATTCTATCTTCCAAACAATCTTGCAATTGTTCTCCATATACATAATTTTTTGAAGTTTTCATAGGGTCAGATAAATTGTTTTTTGGTGCCATAATAGGGAGGTATTTGTTGCAAATGCTGGCGATTGCAGAGCAGTTCTTTGTCGTCGAGGAAAGGCAGTGGTCATGTCTAGTGATCATACACCATGGTGCAAACAAGAACAACTCCGGATTGAGGCGATGGGTGGCTATATAGATGATGGTTATTTGAATGGCCAACTTGGAGTTACAAGAGCTCTTGGAGACTGGCACATGGACGGGCTGAAAGGCACTGGTTGTCCCCTCAGTGGAGAGCCAGAAGTGAGACGTTTTGTACTTACAGAAGATGACGAATTCTTAATAATCGGGTGTGATGGTATATGGGATGTATTTAAGAGTGATCTGGCAGTTGAATTTGCTAGAAAGCGTCTTCAACAACACAACGATCCTGAACGATGTTGTCGTGAACTTGTGGCTGAGGCTCTATACCGGGGATCCACAGACAATTTAACTGTGGTAGTTGTATGCCTTCAAGCCAATCCTCCTCCCAAACTTACCAATAACTTAGGAGTACGGAAAAGCTTATCTTCACAGGGATTGAGAGATCTGCAAGGAGCATTAGATAATAGATAACATTCTTTGATAAACAATTTTCATTTTTCTGACCAGTGACTTGTTGGACGGGTTTTTCTGATCTGCTCCAAAATAATGGGCCAAGTCTTCTGGAACAGTATGATTGTGTGAAGGGTTTTATCAAATACTTATACTGTAACAGCACGTATAAACAAATGGATTATTGATTCTGTTTATAAAATATCTCCTACTGATGTTTCTGCTGCTTATTCCCCTTCTCCTTAATTCTTCACCTTCTTCTCCTTCAGATCCTTCCCCTGCTCCTGCTCCTGCTCCTGCTCCTGCTCCTGCTCCTGCTCATCATCATCCTCATCCTCCTCCTCCTCTTCACTCTTTTTTTCCTTCTCCTCCTGCTTTCTTTTTCTTCTCCTGTCCCTTCTTCTCCTCCTCCTTGACCTCCTCCTCCTCCTCCTCCTCCTCCTTTTTCTTCTTCTTTTTCTTCTTGGTTCTTGTTTCTTGTTCTTCTTGCTGCCGCTGCTGCTCGTCTTTCTTTTCTGTTGTCTCATTCTTCCTCCTCTTTTCTTCATCTTTTTCTGTTTTTCCTCTTAATGTTGTTCTTCTTTCTCTTGCTGCTGGTGCTGCTCTTTCTGCTCTTTCTGCTCTTTCTTCTCTTGTTCTTCTTTGTTCTGTCCCTTTTTCCTTCCTCTTCTTCTTCTTCTTTGTCTTTGTTTTCACCTTCCCCCACCACTCCAATCCACCCCCCTTCCCCCGCCAAACCCCCACACACCACCAAAATGAAAAAATTGGAAAAAGAAGAAATAAATGAGACTAGCCACAAGATTTTTGTTTGATCTTTTTTATGACAGAAAGGGAAAGTCTCCAGTTCTTAGGTTTCACATGCTCTTTAGAAAGTGTTCTGACTGCAGAAGTTAGAGATAATGTCTAGATTTGATTGAAAGAATTTGATATCAACTGTCAGCATGGAGCTCTGTGAAAGGAGAATGCTGAAGGTTGAAAGTTCTATTTTTGAGATTGTGATCTCTATGACCATAGAGGAATGTCATTCATGGTCACCTTCAGAAAGTGTTTGAATCATCATCTTCGGGTCTTGTGGAAAACAGCAACACTAGTAAAGCTGAAAAGCATGATATTCTCAACCTGTCATGAAGTGGGTTGACATCCTACCTCGGGTGGATTATGTATATCATCCATTATTGTTACCACTTTCTATCATGAGGAAAATTAAAGTCTAGTTGGTAGGTAGCTTGCCAAGTGTTGGACAAAACACATTGACTTATCTATCCAAACGTCAACCCCCCCCCCCCCCCCCCCCCCCCCAAAAAAAAAAAAAAAAAAGTAAATAAATAAATAAAATAAATAAATTGTTTTGATGTCAATAGCGACATTCTTTTTTATTTGTCTCTAGCTGCAGTTTGGTTACTACCCCTAATACGCATACGATCACTCGCTGATGTTCTCTCGATTTGTTCAACGGCCATTTTCTTGTTTCTTAAGTCTTACAGACATGGTGTTTCACAAAAACAAGAAATCACGTGCCTCTAGGCAACTTGAACTTTCTTAAGGATAATCTTTGTAATTGATGTGAATTAATCCATTCACTCTGAATTGTCTCAGGGATATTTGTGTGATTGATGTGAAAAGATTCAATGTAAGTACGTGGTCTATTGGCTGGCTAGCTTGAAGAAATCATCAGCCGGCGACCAAGGGCTACCACCTAAATCATCAGCCGACGACCAAGGGCTACTACCACCAATTATGATTCATCTTCCGTATCAGTGGGACAATCACTTTTATTGTCCCATATATTTTTGAAGAAATGGGTTAGTGCTCCTTCAAGAAGTTCTTTGAATTCTTGAACTTTTAATTCATATAGCCTTTTAACGATTGCACTGCGAATACTGACATGTCCATAAATAAATCCGAATTTCACCGTAGCTTGCACATCGACATCTAGCGTTTGTTACGTTCCTTCACTTTCCTCTTGTCCGACAGCGTCCAGGGTACTGTCGCTGAGCTTTGCTTAATATCATACTCTTTTCGAGAATTGGACTGATCTCCCATTTTAGAAAGTAGTGTGATTTGCTGACTTGAAATTCATTAGAACCTTTTAATGACCGCATACTCAGAACTGACATGGTCAGAAGTAGCCACAGCTTGTCCCTGAACATCAAAACCCTGTCTGCTCTCTCTCTCTCTCTCTCTCTCTCTCTCTCACACATTAGCATTCAAAACGTGAAAAGGAAATTCTGGCTCTCTTTTTCTTTGAATTGGTGCATGGCTTGTGCAAGTTCTATTATGATATATAAGGCTGGGTTTAGACTAGAATTCACTAGATGGTGGAACACCTTGATTTCTTTTTTGAGTGAGAAAGAGAACCACCTAGCTTTAGGTGTTCACAATCTATGGGGGGACATGCTTTCTAGTATTGCCACATCGTAGAACAAAATCCGAGTTTTAGTTCTTACACCCTTTGTCCGGAACTAAGTATTGCACCTCCAAGTTGGAAAGTGGAGCCCTCATATTGTACACTTTTTGACGTAAAAAAAAAAAAACTATTTTTCATTTCTTTACTTTACTTTTTGAGATTCACATTGTATTTATTATTATTTTATTAATGGGCGACCTTAACTCTTTGTTTACATTGTGCGGTGGAACTTCATCTATAGAAACAAATTCTAACCTTATGTGTGAATAGAATGGTTGGGAAACTAGCATAATTATGTTGTCTAGGTGGAAAACATTGCCACATACACATGTTTGAGGTGGAACAATCTGAAGCCAGCTTGAGACTAGTAACACATCTTATTTGTACATTCTTAGTTGTGTGAATGTGTGTATGTGCGGGTCCACATTATCTAAGCATGTGTGTGTGCAACATTTATAGCTTGCATGTCTGCATATATGAGTGTATACATGTGCACAATCATGGGTGCATCCACTAATTGACTCACCCATCCACACCCTCTTCCCCCTCACACACCACACGTGTGCAGACACACACACACACACACACACATACACGCACACACACACACACACACAAACACACACAAACACATACACATAGTATGCATGCATGTACATAAAACACTAACATGCATGTGGGTGCGAACACACATGGGTAAATGTAATTAGCAAGGCATGCATAGAGCATCTACTTGAGGCAATCTCTTGTGGATACAATAACAAATCAATCGTAGGAGAAATGGAGAAATTGGAGGTAGTTGGAGGTGTACTAGAATGCATGGGTTGTGTTGATGTGGAATGAATGTGTGAGCAAGATGGGGTAACCAAGATAGTTGGGGTAGATGAATTCGTCGATTGCATCGGTGGAGGGATGGGAATAGGTGGGACTGGTGTAGACATGTGGTGAGTTTGAATGGATGATGACATATGTGGAGAAGGGATTTGTATGGGGAATGATGCATGTGGAGTGGAAATAATATGAGTTGATGGTAGTGATTGTCATGGACACAAAGGCTTAGACTCCGTGTGACTTTACATATCTCATGATTAGTTCAGAGTTTGAAGAAACTAATGCTACCATTGCATCCGGAACGTGCCAAAACCCCAAGATCGACTGTCTATTTGCTAAATTCTGATACCTGGAAGTCTTGTTTCAAGTCGATGACATCATCAAGTCGTAACTGCCATATAGCACTGCCTTTGAACACCTATAAAAGGATGGGTTGGCCACATTCATTCTCAGTTTTGCCAATACCAGTCTTGGGAGCTCAAGGAGTCATGACCGCCAAGTAAGTACTCTCCAAGTTCCATTTCCATTTCTTGTCTTGTTCCTTGTTCCAGTCTTGTCTAGTCTAGTTCTTGGGCATCCTGTCTCGTCCTCAAAACCTTTCAAAAAGACCATTTTACTTGCATTCAACGTTTCTTGCAAAACCACTGTGAACAAACCATTTTTGCATTACCTGTGCACCCTTGTTCTCGGCCTCTTATGCACCACCTGTGCACCACTTTGCACTTTTGCACCACCTCTACATCACTTGCAGAGTCACCGGTTTGACCTTTGACCAACTCCACAATTGACCACTTTGACCATTGACCATCTCAACAATTGCCCACCATCTAATATACTCTCGAATCCGGAGAAGAAACTGAACGTACACTAAGGAGCAGCCATATAAGAATATGGTAGTGTCATGTAAAACCAGATATGCTTGTTGACAATTATAGTGATGGAAGAACTTGTGAATGAGGTGTGATTGGTAGGGAGGTGGGAGGGGAGGGGGTGTAGGGGCATATAGAAACGGAATAGACCAACAAAAGAAAAATATCAAAGATTTAATATACACAACAAAAAGATCCATAGATCCATATATCTAGTAACAATCCATACAAAGCACCGAAACAAGATGCCCAAATACATTAAAAAGCAAGATAAGTCCAGTGTTGATATATTTAGGTAGTGATGTCGGGGCACTTTTTTCCCTCTTTAGGAGGCTTTTTTCCCCAGCTTGTATATATGCATATTGCCCTAATGGGTTATTTATCTTTGTACATTCTAGTGGTAATATATTTGTTGGAGTTAGACGTCTACGAAAGCACGCGAACAACACAAGGAAGAAGAAGAAGCTTGGAGCACAACACACAAGACTGAATGTATTACTAGAGAATATACAAAGATAAGTAGCCCATTAGGGCAATAGGCGTATATACAAGACGGGGAAAAAATCTCCTAAAGAGGGAAAAAAGTGCCTCGGCAGTCCTAGTGTGTTCACACACATCACTACCTAAATATATCAACAAATCCCCCCTGGGAGTGATGCGGTGAACAAGGAGCTGGCACTTATGTATAAGGAAGTGCCAAGCTATGTGGAAATCACTCCACAAAAGGAAGTAAGCCCAAAGCTTTGCGGAAAGATTCAAACTTCTCCCCAGGCAGAGCCTTCGTGAAAAGGTCTGCAATGTTCTCCTATGTGGGCACATATGCCAAGCTAATCTCCCCAACAGAGAACCTCTCCCTGACATAATGATAATGCACCTCAATGTGCTTAGTGCGAGCATGGAACACAGGGTTCCTCGCAACTGCCAATGCGCTCTGACTGTCAGTGAAGATGGTGGTGGCAGAAGACTGACCAACACCCAAATCAGACATAAGGCATCTCAGCCACACACACTCAACAATAGCTGTGAAAGTTGCCCTATACTTAGCCTCACAACTGGAAGTGGCCACAGTAGGCTGCTTCTTGCTCAACCAAGATATACATGAGCTACCAAGCATGAAGAAAAAGCCACTAGTGGACATACGAGTGTCATAGAAACCAGCCCAATCAGAGTCAGAAAAAGCATGCAAATATGGCGATAGTGATCCCCCCTTGGGATAAAACAACCCACGTAGCCGAGTACCACTCAAGTAGCGAAAGATGCGCTTAACCGCCTGCCAATGCTTGACTCCTGGGTAATGCATAAACTTGCTCATCTGCGAGACAACAAACTAAATATCAAGCCAAGTAATGCATAACTAAATCAAGCATCCAACAACCTGCTAATAGAGAACATCATCAAATGCATCTCCAACATCATGAAGACTCAATCGTAAACCTGTCTCCATAGGAGTGGCAATAGGCTTATAGTCTTCAAGGACAAAACGCTGCAATAATGTGTCAATATATTTTTTTTGACACAAAGCCAATCCACCATCAACTTGCATAAACTGAATGCCCAAATAGTGATGCAAATGCCCCAAATCAAACATCTCAAATGAGGCATGCAAATCAGCCTTAAAATCAGCAATATGCTTCTCAATGGGACCAGTGAGCAGCATGTCATCAACATCGACAATAATGATCAGAAGCACATAATTAGCATGCTTAACATATAAGGTGCTCTCAGTTGGATTGTTCACAAAACCATGTGCAATCAGATAGGCATGTATCTTCTCATACCAAGCACGTGGTGCTTGCTTTAAACCATGTAATGCCTTCTTTAACCTGCACACCTGGTTTTCAAGCCCTTTCACAGCTGAAAAACACACACTTCTTCATGCAAGTCACCATTCAAAAATGCAGTTTTAATGTCCAACTGATGTACATTCCAACCATGATGGGCTGCAAGTGCACAGATGCTCCGAACAGTAGTCATACGACATGTGGGTGCAAAGGTCTCATCAAAATCAATGCCTGTTTCCTATGCATAACCCTTTGCAACAAGCCTAGCCTTATACCTGTCAATTGTACCATCAGGTTTACGCTTCAACTTGTATACCCACTTAGTACCAATGGCTTTCTTGCCAGGAGGCAAGTCACATAAAGACCAGGTACCATTCTTCATTATAGCATCATATTCAAATTGCATAACAACCATCCAATTTTCTGAATTTTATGCTTCATCAAAAGAAACAGGCTCATTCTCATCAGAGAGACTAGATGCAACCATAGCATAGCAATCTGATGCAAAGGAGGCACTATGAGAGCCTAAACAAGTACGATATGACAAAGGTGCATCTAAATTGTTGTCACGCAAAGTCTGCACCAACCATTTTGGCATACTTTTTGCCTCCTCAATATCAGCTCTCTCATCAACAAGTGCATCATGTAAATTTGCATCAGAAATGTAATGATGTGCATCATTACATGAAACCTGCAAAGGCTGAGAAGTTGCCTCATTAGGACCAGCACTAGACTGTCCACCTGTAAAACGAGGCAGCAAAGTATCATACATGTCTTTGGAGCTAATAGATGTCTCCTTAGTACATGAAAGCAATGGTTGAATAGCATCTTCCACAAAAACAACATCACGACTAACCAGAATGCATTTAGTCTACGAATGATACAGACGATAGCCTTTACTTTTAGAACTGTACCCAACAAAAATACATTTTACTGCTTTATGATCCAATTTTCTGCGATGTTGTTTAGGCACCAATGCATATGCCAAACGACCAAAAACACGTAGATGAGCAACAGATGGCTTGCGATCATGCCAAGCCTCATATGGAGTGATAGACTGCAGCGCTTTAGTGGGACACCTGTTCAGTACATATGTTGCACACATGACAGCCTCAAGCCAGAAACTATGTGGTAAAGCCTGACTCTTGACCATACACCTTGCCATCTCCATGAGTGACATGTTCTTTCGTTCAGCAAATCATTCTGTTGAGGTGTATACGGCACTGTACACTGGTGTTTTATCCCACATTCAGCCAGAAATGCATTAAAATCAGAAGACATATATTCCCTCCCTTGATCTGAACGGAGGGTGCCCATTTTACATGCTGACAGATTTTCAGCCAAAACCAAAAACTGTTTGAAGCACATGAACACTTCGGACTTTGCCTTCAATAGATATACCCATGCATGCCTAGAAAAATCATCGATGAAAGTCACGAAGTAAAGATAATTCCCAAAAGAAGGTGTCTGCATAGGACCACATACATCACTATGTACAAGCTGCAATTTGTGAGTAGCCCGAACTGAACCATCTTTTGGAAAGGATGAACGCTGCATTTTGCCCAAAATACAGCCTTCACAAACATGTTTTCCAGGTGCCTCAAGTTTGGGCAAAGAGGACACCATTTCAGATTTCTGTAGGCATAGCAAACTAGCAAAATTCAGATGACCAAAGCGTGCATGCCAAAGCTTTGCATCTGACATAGCCAGAGAATCATTTACTGCACAGCCAAATCATTTACACATCTTTCATAGTCTATGAGCTTATACAGCCCACAACATAAAATGCCAGAAGCAATAATCACATCGCCATTTGAAAGATCATGAACTGTACACCTGACATCAACAAATTTTACAACCAAGCCAATCTTGGCTAATGCAGAAACTGATAACAGGTTCTTCTTGATCCCTAGCACAAATAAAGCATCTGACAAAGTGAAAGAACTACCATCAACAGTAGTCAAAATGATCTTACCAACTCCCATAATAGGATAAGAGGAGTTGTTGGCACATGTAACAATATTCCCTATAGGGTCAGGCTCGAGTGAAGAGAAGAAACTATGCTGCAAGGTAATATGTTTGGTCGCCCCACTGTCAAAGTACCAAACATCTGAGTCAATTGCAGACATGCACTGCTCATGAGAAGATGGGTCAAAACTGCAAACAGTAGTAAATGCCCATTCTTCTTCCTGCACAAGATTAGCAGACTCCATTTTTTGTGTAGAGGCTTCTACAACAACCATTCCAGCCTCTTTCTTCTTTCCCTCTTTTGCAGCCAGTTTTGGACAGTTCTTTATGATATGATCATTCCCTTTACAGTACTTACAAAACAATTTCTGCTTTTCTAATTTTTTCTCATCTTTGTCTTGGTTCTTCGAATGTGCAGCATTTGCAGATTTCTACTTACTAGTAGAAGAGCTCCATTTTCCTTTGCCCTTCTGACTAGCCAGGAAAGCTTGATCTGCAACACGCATAATGGACCTCTTCTGCCTAGACTGATCTTCCTGCAACAGAACAGAGACTAACTCCTCAAATGACAAGGCATTTGGATTGCCTTTCATCATCAACCAAAGAGTAGAAGCAAAACTCTGATATGAATCAAGAAGACTGTTAGAAGAAGCATTTTTTGAAGGGAAATTATTTGTAAAATGTCAAAAAATTGTAGAAATATTTATGAAAATGATGTAAAAATGAGGAAGAGTCTTCCTCATGTAAATTAGAATCATATGTATTTTTTCTAGAATTTTTGGAAGCTCTTTGATAGTATATTTTTAGATTAGAAGGGAAAAGGACCAAAAATCAAGTGTGAAAAGCGACACTTGAAAATGTATAAAAGATTATTTCCTCTATTTTGAGAGGGTTGGTTGTATTATTTGTGCTATCCAAGTATTTTGAAGAGCTCTCCTTGCAGAAATCGTGTTTCTTCCTTTCAAGTACTTTCTTTAGATTTGTTGAGTCTATTCTATGTGTGATCCATGGAATTTGCAAGCTTCTATTGTGTATTTCTGATTAATGTGTATGAAGAGAGGTGATTCTTGATGTATGGAGTGAGAAAGTGCTGAAGAATAGAGCTGGAGATGGAAATGATCAATTTTCATAGAATCACGATTGTCTCGTCTGAAGGTTACAGGTATCATTTTTGAGATTTGACTTCATAATTGTGTTCTGCTCAGAAAATAATACACTTTAGACACCAAGATCATTGGAAATGATGTAATATTGTTCAAGATAATCAAAACCCTAGAAAATTCTCTTCATCTTCATTATTTCTCAGAAATCCAGTCATATTTCTCTTATTTTTTGGATTCCATCATCTATAAGGGGCTGTGGTCTTTGTATACTTCCGGGATTGACAAATGTAAGATGTATTGTTGATTCTTTATGCTAAAATGATTGGAGAGGACAACTCCAAAGGGTAACAACACACAAAGACCATTTAGAACTGTCTGCACAAGTGAGCTATCTGGTATAACCTCATCAGCAGAAATCAATTGTTCCTTCAAGTCTTTTATCTTTGTTAGGAAACTGTCCATAGAATCACCTTCATTCATGTGCTCACTCTCCAATTGTTTTCGGAGGTAAGCAACACGAGCCTCATTCCTAGCTTGGTACAATGTGGTAAGTGTATCCCAAGCATCCTTAGCTGTTCTACAAGAGCGAATATGAGGAATATTGGCATGTTTGATAGACAAAGCTATCAATGCATGTGCTTGGGCATCTCTGCCATCCCAACGATTCTGCTCTACAGTAGGTGCAACAGGAACAACAGCACGAATAGGAATTTGTAGAATATCGTCTTCGACACCATCTCCATCAGCTTCAACACATGTATTTGCAGTACATGTAGTCGTAGGTGTAACAGGACGTCTTTCAACACCCTGCACAATGTTTCATAGTCCTTTTGCAACCAATACATGTCGCATCATATAAGCCCATAATGGGTAGTTGGTACCATCCAACTTATCCTCAACAACCAACATACGGAATACATCACTACTTTCTGCCATGGCCAGTGACTAAAATACCTTGATGCAGAAAATTGATTGTATCTCAAAAAGTTGAACGGAAGTACCTAGACGAGTTTTGCTAAACCAGTAGCAGACTTCGAGACGCTTATACTGGCGAATCAAAACAGGTATATACCTTTGGCACAAAAAGATGAAATAGCTTGCACAAGCGCTACGATAGTGCGTTCGGAGGCCGAAACGAGCTCAGATCGCGATTTCACCATCACAAAGCGAAGCCGTTTTGATCTCTAAAACACCCTGAGTATGCTCACCAAATTTCGTGCGAATTTGAGATTGCGACCGGAGGAGTGTCGACGACGCCCTAGATGAAGCGGCGACCTGCTCTGATACCAATTGTTGGAGTTAGACGTCTGCGGAAGCATGCGAACAACACAAGGAAGAAGAAGAAGCTTGGAGCACAACACACAAGACTGAATGTATTACTAGAGAATGTACAAAGATAAGTAGCCCATTAGGGCAATAGGGTATATACAAGCTGGGGGAAAAAAGCCTCCTAAAGAGGGAAAAAAGTGCCCCGGCGGTCCTATGTGTTCACACACATCACTACCTAAATATATCAACAATATTCACCATTGTTTGTTAAACTCCAAGCTTCTTCTTCTTCCTTGTGCTATTTACGTGCTTCCGTAGACCTCGAAATCCAACAATTGGTATCAAAGCAGGTCGTCGCTTCATCTAGGGCATTGCCAACATCTCTGTGGTCACAGTCTTAGAATCGCACAAAATTTGGTGAGCATACTCTGGTTGATTACAAGATAAAAACTGCTTAGCTTTGTGGTGCCAAAATTGCAATCTGAGCTCGTTTCAGCCTCTAAATGCACTATCACAATGGTTGTCCAGGCTATTTTGTCTTGTTGTGCCAAAGATATATACAGGTTTTAGTTCTCTAGTATAAGAGTCTCGAAGTCTGCTATAGGTTTAGCAGAACTTGACAGGGTAGTTCTATTCAACTTTTGCATCAGAGTATTTTAGCTAGTGGACATAGTTGAAAGAAGTGATGTATTCTTGGCTATTGAGGATAAGTTGGATGGTATGAACTACCCATTATGGGCTTATATGATGCATCATGTATTGGTCGCAAAAGGACTCTCGAATATTGTGCAGGGTGTTGAAAAACGTCCTATTACACCTGCAAATACATGTACTGAAGCTGATGCAGATGGCATCAAAGATGATGATATTCTACAGATTCCTATTCGTGCTATGGTTCTTGCTGCACCTATTGTAGGGCAAGTTTGTTCAGATGGCAGAGATGCTCAGACACATGCATTGATACCCTTGTCTGTCAAACATGCCATTATTCCTCACATTCGCTCTTGTAGAATAGCTAATGATGCTTGGGATACACTTACCACTTATATCAGACAAGGAATGAGGCTCGTATTGCTTACCTCCGTAAACAGTTCGAGAGTGAGCACATGAATGAAGGTTATTCCATGGATAGTTTTCTGACAAAGATCAAATATTTGAAGGAACAATTGTTTTTTGCTAATGAATTCTTGCCTAATAGTTCACTTGTGCAGATTGTTCTGAATGGTTTTCTCGATTCATATCAGAGTTTTGCTTCTACTCTTCATTTGATTATGAAAGGAAATCCAAATGCCTTAACATTTGAGGAGTTAGTGTCTATTATGTTGCAAGAAGATCAGTCTAGGCAGAATAGGTCCATTATGTGTGTTGCAGATCAAGCTTTCTTAGCTAGTCAGAAGGGCAAAGGTAAATAGAGCTCTTTTACTAATAAGAAAAAATATGCTAATTTTGCACAATTGAAGAGGGAAGATAGAGAAGAGAAGAAAACAAAAAACAAAAATTGTTTCGCAAGTACTGTAAAGCAAATGATCATGTCATAAAGAATTGTCCAAAACTGGCTGCAAAAGAGGCAAAGAAAAAAGAGGTTGTAATGGTTGTTGCAGAGACCTCTTCGAGTCTCCTAATCTAGTGCAGAATGAAGAATGGGCATTTACTACTATTTGCAATTTTGACCCATCCTCTCCTGAACACTGTATATCTGCAGGAGACTTAGATGTTTGGTACTTTGATAGTGGGGAAACCAAACATATTACCTCATAATGCAGTTTCTTCACTTCACTCGAGCCTGCCCCTATAGGGAATACTGTCACATGTGCCAACAACTCCTCTTATCATGTCATGGGAGTTGGTAAGATCATTATGACTACTACTGATGGTAGTTCTTTCACATTTTCAGATGCTCTATTTGTGCCAAGGATCAAGAAGAATCTATTGTTAGTTTGAGCTTTAGCCAAGATTGGCTTGGTTGTGAAATTTATTGATGATAGAGTATAGTTCATGAGCTATCAAATGGCAACATGATTATGCTTCTGGCATTTAATGTCATAAGTTGTTGAAGCTTATAATCTATGAAAAATCTATGAATGATTCAGCATGTGTAGTACATGATTCTCAGGCTATATTAGATGCAAAGCTTTGGCATGCACGCTTTGGTCATCTGAATTTCGCTAGTTTGTTATGCCTGTAGAAATTTGAAATGGTGTCCTCTTTGCCCCAACTTGAGGCACCCATCAAACATGTTTGTGAAGGTTGTATTTGGGGCAAAATGCAACGTTCATCCTTCCCAAAAGATGGTTCGATTCGAGCTACTCTAAAATTGCAGCTTGTACATAGTGATGTCTATGGTCCTTTGCAAACACTTTCTTTTGGAAACTATCTTTACTTTGTGACTTTCATTGATGATTTCTCCAGGCATCCATGGGTATATCCATTGAAAGAAAAGTCCGAGGTGTTTATGTGCTTCAAACACTTTTTGGTTTTGGTTGCTGAAAAATTTTCAGCATGTAAAATGGGCACCCTCTCTTCTAATCGAGGTAGGAAATATATGTCTTCTGACTTTAATGCATATCTGGCTAAACATGGGATAAAACATCAGTGTAGAGTGCCGTATATACCTCAACACAATGGAGTTGCTAAACAAAAGAACATGTCACTTAGGGAGATGGCGAGGTGCATGGTCAAGAGTCAGGCTTTACCACATAGTTTTGGCTGTCATGTGTGCAGCATATGTACTTAACAGGTGTCCCACTAAAGCACTACAGTCTATCACTCCATATGAGGCTTGGCATGGTTGCAAGCCATTTGCCGCTCGTCTGCATGTTTTTGGTTGTTTGACATATGCATTTGTGCCTAAACAACAACACATAAAATTGGATGATAAAGCAATGAAATGTATTTTTGTTGGGTAAAGTTTTGAAAACAAAGGCGATCGTTTGTATCATCCACATACTAAACGCATTCTCGTTAGCCATGATGTTTTTGTGAAAGATGCTATTCAGCCATTACTTTCATGTACTAAGGAGACATCTATTAACTCCAAAGACATGTATGATACTTTGCTGTCTCTTTTTACAGGTGGACGGTCTAGTGCTGGTCCTAATGAGGCAACTTCTCAACCTTTATGGGTTTCATGTGATGATGCAGATCATTCCATTTCTAATGCATATTTACATGATGCACTTGTTGATGAGACACTTGATATTGAGAAGGCAAAAACTATGCCAAAATGGCTAGTGCAGACTTTGTGTGACCTTTGCATCTACATGCCAAATGATTATTGTTCGTTGCATCTGTGCACTTGAAGCTCATCATGGTTGGAATGTACATCATTTGGACATTAAAATTGCATTTCTGAATGGTGACTTGAATGAAGAACTCTATGTTTTTCAGTGTCATGGCTTTCTGTAGAAAGGACATGAAAATGTGTGCAAGTTAAAGAAGGCATTATATGGTTTAAAGCAAGCACCACGTGCTTTGTATGAAAAGATACATGCATATCTGGTTGCACATGGTTTTGAGAACATTCTAATTGAGAGCACCTTATTTGTTAAGCATGCTAATGATGTGCTTCTTATCATTGTTGTGTGTGTTGATGACATGCTTCTCACAGTTCCTCATGAGAAGCATATTTCTGACTTTAAGGCTGATCTGCATGCCTCATTTGAGATGTCTGATTTGAGGCATTTACGTCATTATTTAGGCATCTAGTTTATGCAAGTTGGCAGAATAGCTTTTTGTCAAACAAAATATATTGACACATTATTTTAGTGTTTTGTTCTTGAAGACTATAAATGTATTGCCACTCCTATGAAGACAGGTTTATGATTGAGTCTTCATGATGCTGGAGATCCATGTGATGTTGTTCTCTATCAACAGGCTGTTGGATGCTTGATTTACTTATGCATTACTCGGCTAGATATTCAATTTTCTATCTCATAGATGAGCAAATTTATGCATTTCCCAAGTGTCAAGCATTGGTAGGTAGTTAAGCACATCTTTTGCTACTTGAGTGGTACTCGGCTACTTGAATTGTTTTATCTCAAGGGGGATCACTACCGCCATATTTACATGCTTTTTCTGACTATGATTGGGCTCGTTGCTATGACACTCACGTGTCCACTAATGGCTTTTGGTTCATGCTTGGTAGCTCATGTATATCTTGGTTGAGCAAGAACTAGCCTACTATGGCCACTTCTAGTTGTGAGGCTGAGTATAGGGTAGTTTCCACGACTATCGAGTGTGTGTGGCTCAGATTCCTTATGGCTGATTTGGGTGTTGGTTAGTCTTCAACCACCACCATCTTCACTGACACTCAAAGTGCATTAAAGGTTGTGAGGAACCATGTGTTCCATGCAGCACATTGAGGTGCATTATCATTATGTCAGGGAGAGGTTCTTTGCTGGAGAGATCAACTTGGCATATGTGCCCACATAAGAGAACATTGCTGACCTTTTCACGAAGGCTCTGCCTAGGGAGAAGTTTG
Organism: Ceratopteris richardii; assembly: GCA_020310875.1. Taxonomy (NCBI): domain Eukaryota; kingdom Viridiplantae; phylum Streptophyta; class Polypodiopsida; order Polypodiales; family Pteridaceae; genus Ceratopteris; species Ceratopteris richardii. Next base: position 21,093,401 of record CM035421.1, on the reverse strand, counting down.
AAGCTTTTCGCAAAGATTTGGGCTTACTTCCTTTTGTGGATTGATTCCACATAGCATGGCACTTCCTTATACATGAGTGCTAGCTCCTTGTTCACCACATCACTCCTAGGGGGGATTTGTTGATATATTTAGGTAGTGATGTTTGTGAACACACTAGGACCGCTCGGGTACTTTTTTCCCTCTTTAGGAGGTTTTTTTCCCCTCAGTTTCTATATATGCCTATTGCTATAATGGGTTATTTATCTTTGTACATTCTAGTGGTAATACGTTCAATATTTTGTGTTGAGCTCCAAACTTCTTCGTCTTCCTTGTGCTGCTCATGTGCTTCTGTTGACCTTGAACTCCAACATCCAACTACAACAATGGAAAGTACACCTGACAAAAGAAATGCCTTACTAAAGCAAGCATAAATGCGAGCATCCTACAAGTGTGAGCGTGGATGATGAGGAGCATGGGATGTGGGGGGCATCTGGGAGAGCCTCTCTGACAAGTGAGGGAGGGTGATCCAGGGATGATGGAGGGATAACAAATGTGTGCTCAACCATAACCACTATCCTACTCAAAGAGTGACGAACATGGTACACACAGATTTATACACACACATACACATGCATACACACAGACATATATACATACACACATAGACACACACACTTACACACATAGACACACACACATAGACACACACACACATAGACACACACATATTTACACACACATACACATACACACATATTTACACACACACACATACACATGCATACACACAAACATACACACATAGACACACACACACTTACACACATAGACACACACACATAGACACACACACACTTACACACATACATAGACACACTTACACATGCATACACACAGACGTACACACATACACACATAGACACACACACACTTACACACATAGACACCCACACATAGACACACACACATATACACATAGACAATACACACTTACACACACACAAATACACACACACATATATAAATCCACACATACACACATAGACACATACACACTTACACACACACATAGACACATACACACTTACACACACACATACACACATCCACACACATAGACACACACACACATAGACACACATACACACATGCACACACATAGACACACACACACATAGACACACACACACACACTTACACACATACACAGACACACTTACACATGCATACACACAGACATACACACATAGACACACACACACACACACACTTACACACATAGACACACACACATACACACATAGACACATACACACTTACACACACACATAGATACACAGACACATATATAAACACACACATACACACTTACACACACACATACACACTTACACACACACATACACACATCCACACACATTTACACACACATACACATGCATATAGACACATATATATGGATACACATGTATATTCACACATAGAAACACACGTATATTCACACATAGACACACACATATACACACACACAAATAGACACATACACACTTACACACACATACACACATCCACACACATTTACACACATATATACACATGCATATAGACACATATATATAGATACACACGTATATACACACATAGACACACACATAAACACACACACACACACACATAGACACACACACACATACACACATACACACACATGGACACATACACACAAATATATGCATAGACACACACATAGAGACATACACACACATATATGCATACACACACATAGAGACACATACACATACATGCATACATATGCATACATACATACTTACATGCATACACACACATACACACACATACATACATTTGCATACATGATGCACATGGATATGCATACATACATGCTTACATGCATACACACACACACTCACATATACACCTACATACACATATACACACATACATATGTACATGTATATATATTGATTTCTAACCCATTTTCTTTTATATGTATAGGTATTATGGATCCTAGTAGAGAGAGAAAGGTGAAACTCACTCTCATAAAAAGTCTTATGAGAGCAACAGTTCCGCCTGATACTTTAAGCATCATCATGCATGAGTACTCTGAGATGCCTAATGATGAGTTGGATTTTAGGATCCGGGTGCTTACCCAACGATCATACGAGGGCTCTTTTGCTGCTCCACATGCAGGAAGACAGCTATCTACTCATAGGTATGTTTTTTTTTTCACAAATTTTTGTAGTGATATTATAACACATATTTTTATTTATTTTTATCTATCTATTTTCAGGACACCTATACCACCTCGAGATCATGATAGCAGAGCACAAGTGCCTATGAGGACATGCATATGCACCTTAGGGCTAGAGTGCGATATAGAGCCAGAGGGGAATATAGTGTATATAGGGAATGGATTGGAGTTCAAGAGAAGAATGCGAGCATTATGCGACTCTTACCTGCGCCTTATCCACTTGGAGTGGAAGTAAGTATAAAATTTACATATAAATTGAAATAAATATCTTATGTTTTATTTACATGATTTTTTTTAATTTTTGTAGTGAGCATGATGAGAGGGATAAAAAATATATACTTAGTTCACTTGAGACAGAGTTTGGGATAGGACGGTCGCATAAGTGGTGTCTAAAAGAGATGCGGACACTTATGGCTCATCGTCCTGATAATGCACGGTACACATTGCTTTTATGTATATATATGTGGATATGAGTATGTGTGTTTATGTATGTATGTATGTATATGAGAGAGAGAGAGACAAAAGAGTGCGACTAGAGGTACAAATACACACATACACACACATATACATCATACATCCACATTTACACACATATACACATACATGCACATTTATACATACACACACATACATGCACATTTTTGCACACACATACACATGCATGCAGTTACACACATATAATGAATACACACATAGACACATACACATTCTCACATACACATACACATACATAATCATACGTACACACACATAGACTCCCATAATCATATTTACATACATATATACACATACACATGCATACACACATATTATACACACACACACACACACACACACACACACACACACACACACACATATATATATATATATATATATATATATATATATATACATATACTAATTCAAAAACCCTATTATAAATATTCTAATTCAGAAATCCTATTTCAAAAATCCTAATTCGGAAACACTAGTTTTGATATTAGGGTTTTACAAACCCTAATTTAGAAACTCTAATTCAGCCTTTTAGACATATGATTGAAGTATATGTACACATTGCATCTATTCCTCCGACATCCTACTAGAGAGATGTCTCTCCTCCCAACCTTATGCCTCTATATATAACTACTCGAATCAACAAGGATCATAATATATATAAAGATATATACACATCATGTAGATATACATACATAAATATAAAATGGAGTAGATACATTATGCATCACACATACATGCCTATATGCACACATGTATATATATACATGCATACATATTTACATGTACACATTTACACATAGACACATATACATATATACATATATACATGTACACATCACATATACATGTCTACATGCACACATGTATACTTATACATGCATACACAATTATAAACACTTGCATATATTACACAAATGCATATGCATATATACATGTGTGCATACTAACACATGTATACATATATCACACACATGCACACACATACATATACATGATACACATATATGTGCTTAGTAACACATGTATACATATAATACACATGAATACACACACATATGCATACATATATGAGAAAAATTTTCTCCTCGAAGATAAAGCTATATATAAAATAATTAGGCATACCCCCGAGCTTCATGTTCTAACTTAAAAGAACATGATTTCATCTCTCTCGTAGGATTCATCAATATTCTAGTTGAATAAAGAAGAATCCATTATCTGATATCCATTCAAATGATTCAAGTTATTGATCGATACTAGAGTAGAATTTACTATCTAATTTGCTCATATGTTTTCATTATTGCCATCATTTTGATATAGACATCAATATAGTCTCATCTTCATTATCCTTATTAATTTCATTTATTTCTTCTATTGTTAAATCTGTGTTCTCATGAGTCACATCATCTATTGATGGATTAATATCGATTTGTGGTAATTCCTCTTCATCATCAGTAGAATCAGCATGTAGAGTATTATCCTCTTCATTAAAAATATTAGTATCATTATCATGTATAATGATTCTAATTTCTCTTTTAGATGTTGATGGATCAATATCTGATGGTGAATCATCAAGAGGACTTTCTTTGATCTCTCTAACAATAAACTATTCAAACAATGACCTACCTCTAGGTTGAACATGAATGACTTGCCACCAACGATGAGCATTTGGGTTTTTATAGAAAAATGCTTGTTCAATATGCCTAGGAAGAATATATGGTTCTTTAGTAGATCGCATTACCTTGGAAGAATCAATTTCCCAAAACCTAGATAATTCCTCTCTTAATGTGGAATTACTACCTTTATACTCGACTCGAAACCAATCAACCTTCAAAATGACCTATCAAAATATATAAAAACAAAAAACCATTATTAGGTGCTTAAAAAAATAATAAACTCTGTCATAAAAAATATAAACTTTTTTCTACCTATTTGAATGTATGAAATGATATTTCATAGATACCAACAACAGTTCCCACATAACCAAGTTTTCCATCTATAAGGTTTGTGTCTTTTGAGCTAGCAGGTGATAGTTGCTTGAAAGAAGCAACAATATTAGAATCCTTTGTTTTACGTAAAGAATCAATTATGTTGATTCTAATATGCTGTCCAAAAGCCCACATATTAGTGGACATTCAAGCCTGCAAAAGAAATTAAATTAGTAAATAGAAACTAATTTGCATATATGAAAAAAACAAAATATTATTAAAATAAAATTACCTTTCGTTCACAACCTATTATTAACTCTCTCTGCTCATCTGAGATTTCTTCATTATTTGCATTGGCACATTGCAAATGACTATATAGCCAATCCGTGAAAGAAGATATATTTGTAATCTCATTATTATCGAGATTACGTCTATATCTTTTGTTTCTTCGTCTTTTACTTCAGATATTTTGAAGTTCCTATTCGTACTCGCTAAGGAATGCTTGCATGCATTCGCTGTTATATGCTACAAAAGTAGAAACATCATTTTTTTCTTGAAATGTAAATAAAAATGGAACTCCCTTACCTGATAATACCTCATCTGTTATTTTTGAAGAAGACTCGTTGGTCCATGCACGTGGAGTTTCTTCATGAACTCTTTCAAGGTAACATAATACATGCACTATTCAAGCATCCAACCCTTTGCCATGGATCCTTCTGGTTTCGCTCTTTGTCACACATAACCTTTTAATATTCCCATAAATTTCTCAACCCAAAACATCCATCGAGTGTTGATAACACCTACAATCTCTATTTCATCTACAAGATGGACTAATAAATAAACCTGAATATCAAAATATGAAGTAGGAAGCTCTTTCTCCATCAAACATAGTAGTTCTTTGCACTAAGGAGACATCTGTTAGCTCCAAAGACATGTATGATACTTTGCTGCCTGTTTTTACAAGTGGACATTCTAGTGCTGGTCCTAATGAGGCAAATTCTCGGCCTTTGCAAGTTTCATGTGACGATGTAGATCATTTGATGATGTAGATCATTTCATTTCTGATGCAGATTTACATGATGCACTTGTTGATGAGAGAGTTGATATTGAACAGGCAAAAACTATGCCAAAATGGCTGGTGGAGACCTTGCATGACAACAAATTAGATTCACCTCTATCATATTGTACTCTGTCAAGATCTCAAAGTGCCTCTTTTGCATTAGATTGCTATGGTATGGCTGCCTCTAGTCTCTGTGATGAGATTGAACCTGTTTCGTTTGATGAAGCACAAAATTCTTAACATTGGATGACTGCAATGCAATCTGAATATGATGCTATCATGAAAAATGGTACCTGGTCTTTATGTGACTTGCCTCCTGGCAAGAAGGCCATTGGCACTAAGTGGGTATACAAGCTGAAGCGTAAACCTGATTGAATAGTTGAAAAGTATAAAGCTAGGCTTGTTGCAAAGGGTTATGCGTAGGAAAGAGGCATTGATTTTGATGAAATCTTTGCTCCTACTTGCCAAATGACTACAATTCATAGCATCAATGCACTTGCAAGACATCATGGTTGGAATGTACATCGGTTGGACATTAAAAAAACATTTCTGAATGGTGACTTGCATGAAGAAGTGCATGTTTTTCAACCCCGTGGCTTTGTGTAGAAAGGGCATGAAAACCAGGTGTGCAGGTTACAGAAGGCATTATATGGTTTAAAGCAAGCAACACGTGCTTGGTATGAAAAGATACATGCCTATCTGATTGCACATGGTTTTGAGAACAATCCAACTGAAAGCACCTTATATGTTAAGTGTGCTAATGATGTGCTTCTGATCATTGTTGTGTATGTTGATGACATGCTACTCACTGCTCCTCATGACATGCATATTGCTGATTTTAAGGCTGATTTGCATGCCTCATTTGAGATGTCCGATTTGGAGCATTTGCATCACTATTTGGGCATCCAGTTTATGCAAGTTGATGGTGGAATGGCCTTGTGTCAAATGCAATATATTGACACATAATTGGAGTCTTTTGGCCTTGAAGGCTGTAAGCCTATTGCCACTCCTATGGAGACATGTTTAGAATTGAGCCTTCATGATGCTGGAGATGCATTTGATGTTGTTCTCTATCAGCATGCTATTGGATGCTTGATTTACTTATGCATTACTCAGCCAGATATTCAGTTTTCTATCTCACATATGAGCAAGATTATGCATTGCCCAGGTGTCAAGCATTGGCACGGGGTTAAGCACATCTTTCGCTACTTGAGTGGTATCTACTTGGATTGTGTTATCCCAAGGGGGGATCACTACCGCCAAATTTTCATGCTTTTTCTAACAGTGATTGGATTGGTTGCTATGACACTTGTATGTCCATTAGTGGCTTTTGCTTCATGCTTGGTAGCTCATGTATATCTTGGTTGAGCAAGAAGCAGCCTACTGTGGCCACTTCGAGTTGTGAGGCTGAGTATAGGGCAGCTTTCTGTTGATATATTTAGGTAGTGATGTGTGTGAACACTCTAGGACTATCAGGGCACTTTTTTCCCTCTTTAGGAGGTTTTTTTCCCCCGGCTTGTATATACGCCTATTGCCCTATTGGGCTACTTATCTTTGTACATTCTCTAGTAATACATTCAGTATTGTGTGTTTGTGCTCCAAAGCTTCTTCTTCTTCCTTGTGATGTTCGCGTGCTTCTGCAGACGTCTATCTCCAACAATTGGTATCAGAGCAGGTCGTCGCTTCTTCTAGGGCGCCATCGACACTCCTCCGTTTGCAGTCTCAGATTCGCACGAAATTTGGTGAGCATACTCAGGGTGTTTCCGAGATCAAAACAGCTTCGATTTGTGGTGCCGAAATCGCGATCTGAGCTCGTTTCGGCCTTCGAACGCACTATCACAGTGCTTGTGCAGGCTATTTTGTCCTTTTGTGCCAAAGGTATATACCAGATTCTATTCGCCAGTTTAAGCATCTTGAAGTCTGCTACAGGTCTAGCAGAACTCGTCTGGGCAGTTCCGTTCAACTTTTTGAGATACAGTCAATTTTCTGCATCAAGGTATTTTAGTCACCGGCCATGGCTGAAAGCAGTGATGTCTTCCGTATGTTGGCTGTTGAGGATAAGTTGGATGGTACCAACTACCCATTATGGGCTTATATGATGCGACATGTACTGGTTGCAAAAGGACTTTGGAACATTGTGCAGGGTGTTGAAAGACGTCCTGTTACACCTGCGACTACAGGTACTACAAATACAGGTGCTGGAGGTGCTGGAGCTGATGAAGATGGTGTCGAAGATGATATTCTGCAGATTCCTGTTCGTGCTATTGTTTCTGTTGCACCTACTGCAGAGCAGATTCGTTGGGATGGCAGAGATGCCCAGGCACATGCATTGATAGCTTTGTCTGTCAAACGTGCCATTATTCCTCACATTCGCTCTTGCAGAACAGCAAAGGATGCTTGGGATACACTTACCACTTTGTACTAGGCTAGGAATGAGGCTCGTGTTGCTTACCTCTGAAAACAGTTGAAGAGTGAGCACATGAATGAAGGTGATTCTATGGACAGTTTTCTTACAAAGATCAAAGACCTGAAGGAACAATTGATTTCTGTTAATGAGGTTATACCAGATAGCTCACTTGTGCAGACCGTTCTGAATGGTCTTCCTGATTCATATAAGAGTTTTGCCTCTACTCTTCGATTGATGATGAAAGGCAATCCGAATGCCTTGTCATTTGAGGAATTAGTCTCTGTTCTGTTGCAGGAAGATCAGTCCAGGCAGAACAGGTCCATTATGCATGTTGCAGATCAAGATTTCCTGGCTAGTCAGAAGGGCAAAGGAAAATGGAGCTCTTCTACTAGTAAGCAGAAATCTGCAAATGCTGCACAATCGAAGAACCAGGATAAAGATGAGAAGAAATCAGAAAAGCAGAAATTGTTCTGCAAGTACTGTAAAGGAAATGATCATATTATAAAGAACTGTCCAAAACTGGCTGCTAAAGAGGCAAAGAAGTAAGAGGCTAGAATGGTTGTTGCAGAGACCTCTACACCAAAAACAGATTCTGCAAATCTTGTGCAGGAAGAAGAATGGGCGTTTACTACTGTTTGCAGTTTTGACCCATCTTCTCATGATCAGTGTATGTCTGCAGTAGACTCAGATGTTTGGTACTTTGACAGTGGGGCGACCAAACATATTACCTCGCAGCGCAGTTTCTTCTCTTCACTCGAGCCTGCCCCTACAGGGAATACTATCACATGCGCCAATAACTCCTCTTATCCTGTTATGGGAGTTGGTAAGATCATTCTGACTACTGCTGATGGTAGTTCTTTCACTTTGCCAAATGCTTTATTTGTGCCAGGGATCAAAAAGAACCTGTTATCAGTTTCTGCATTAGCCAAGATTGGCTTGGTTGTGAAATTCGTTGATGATAGGTGTACAGTCCATGATCTCTCAAATGGCGATGTGATTATTGCTTCTGGCATTTTATGTCGTGGGCTGTATAAGCTCATAGACTATGAAAGATCTGTGAATGATTCGGCATGTGCAGTTCATGATTCTCAGGCTATGCCAGATGCAAAGCTTTGGCATGCACGCTTTGGTCATCTGAATTTTGCTAGTTTGTTACGCCTGGAGAAATCTGAAACGGTGTCCTCTTAGAGCGCATTGGCAGTTGCGAGGAACCCTGTGTTCCATGCTCGCACTAAGCACATTGAGGTGCATTATCACTATGTCAGGGAGAGGTTCTCTGCTGGGGAGATCAGCTTGGCATATGTGCCCACGCAGGAGAACATTGTAGACCTTTTCACGAAGGCTCTGCCTAGGGAGAAGTTTGAAGCTTTCCGCAAAGCTTTGGGCTTACTTCCTTTTGTGGAGTGATTTCCACATAGCTTGGCACTTCCTTATACATGAGTGCCAGCTCCTTGTTCACCGCATCACTCCGAGGGGGGATTTGTTGATATATTTAGGTAGTGATGTGTGTGAACACTCTAGGACTGCCGGGGCACTTTTTTCCCTCTTTAGGAGGTTTTTTTCCCCCGGCTTGTATATATGCCTATTGCCCTAATGGGCTACTTATCTTTGTACATTCTCTAGTAATACATTCAGTATTGTGTGTTTGTGCTCCAAGATTCTTCTTCTTCCTTGTGCTGTTCGCGTGCTTCCGCAGACGTCTATCTCCAACACTTTCACAACGATTGTTGAGTGTGTGTGGCTCAGACACCTTATGGCTGATTTGGGTGCTGGTCAGTCTTCTGCCACCACTATCTTCATTGACAGTCAGAGCACATTGGCAGTTGCGAGGAACCCTGTGTTCCACGCTCGCACTAAGCACATATAGGTGCATTATCATTATGTCAGGGAGAGGTTCTCTGTTGGGGAGATCATCTTGGCATATATGCCTACGCAGGAGAACATTGCAGACCTTTTTACGAAGGCTCTACCTAGGGAGAAGTTTGAAGCTTTCCGCAAAGCTTTGGGCTTACTTCCTTTTGTGGATTGATTCCACATAGCTTGGCACTTCATTATACATGAGTGCCAGCTCCTTGTTCACTGCATCACTCCCAGGGGGATTTGTTGATATATTTAGGTAGTGATGTGTGTGAACACTCTAGGACCACTGAGGCACTTTTTTCCCTCTTTAAGAGGTTTTTTTCCATCGGCTTGTATATACATCTATTGCCTTATAGGCTACTTATCTTTGTACATTCTAGTGGTAATACATTCAGCATTGTGTGTTGTGCTCCAAGCTTCTTCTTCTTCCTTGTGATGTTTGTGTGCTTCCACAGACGTCTAACTCCAGCACTGCACATTGTAAATGAGTTGATACATAGGATATTTGAATATCCTTGCTATGTAATTTCTCCCTTACATAATGATAGTGCACTTCAATGTTCTTAGTCCTTGCATGATATATAGGATTAGCAGCCAAATGAAGTGAAATGGTGTTATCTCCAAAGATTATTGGAGTACAAGAATGTATCCCCAAATCTTCATATAATTGCTTAATCCACATAGCTTCTTGAGTTGCATTTGCCAAAGCTCTGTATTCTGGTTCTATAGATGATAAGGCCACAATTGGTTGCTTCTTAGATGACCATGATATAAACTTTGAACCTGCAAAAGATAGGTACCTTGAAGTGCTCCTCCTATCATCCTTGGAACCAGCCCAATCTGCATCTGAATACATCTTTATATCTAAGTCAGAAGTGAAGGGATAGAACATCCCTTCATTCATAGTACCCTTTAGATATTTAAGCACCCTTTTGGCAGCTTCCATGTGAGCTTTCCTTGGTGCATGCATAAACTAACTCAATGTACTTAATTCATAAGCAATTTCTACTCTTGTTAGGGTAGCATAGTTGAGGCTCCCTAAAAGTTTTTGGTAACCTGTAACATCTTCAAGAAGTTCTCCCTCATGAGAACTAAGCTCATGGTTGCATTCCATGGGTGTACCTGCAATTTTGGCATTCTCCATTTTGAACTTTATCAACATGTCATGTATATACTTTCTCTGAGTAGTAAATATGCCAGGATCCATGTACACAAGCTCTAAGCCAATAAAGTAAGTTAATAAACCAATATCACTGATTTTAAATTCTTCCATTAGTTGAGCCTTAACCTTCTTGATGTCATTAGCATTATTCCCTATAATGATTATGTCATCCACATAGACACATAAGAAGATAACTTTTGATTTATTCTTCTTTATAAATAAAGAAGAATCTACCTTGCTAGCCACAAAGCCTTGGTCTTGCAAATCAGTCACAAGCCTATGGTTCCAAGCTCTAGGAGCTTGCTTTAGGCCATAGAGTGCTTTCCTTAGCTTGCATACATAAGGTGTTTTCTCTTCATCTTCCAAACTTGGTGGTTGTGCCATATATACTTCTTCTGATATCCATCCATTTAAGAGTGTATTCTTGAAATCTAACTGATCTAGATTCTAGTTCTTAGAGGCAGCAATACTTACCAAAACCCTAATTATTGGCATCTTTTCCACAAGTGAAAGGGTTTCTTCATAGTCCAGTCAATGAGAATGGGCAAATCCCTTTGCCACTAACCTTGCCTTGTACCCATTTAAAGAACCATCTGAGTTCTTTTTTATTTTATATCCATCTGGATCCTATTACCTTCATGCTTGGCTTCTTGGGAACTAGGTCCCAAGTATGGTTTTCCTGAAGTGCTTCTACTTCTTCCTACATGGCTTCTCTCCATTCTTTCCTCTTACTAGCCTCTTCAAATGAAGAAGGTTCTTCTGTCATAGAGTCTTTAGTGATATACATAGAATGCTTGTGACTAATGATGTATCATAGCCATACCTTATGGGCTTTTTGCTTTCTCTTTGGGATCTCCTGAGTGCTTGGTTGGAGGATTCTGGTATTTCTTCCAATTGCTTGACTTTGGTCTTGCCTCTTGACTTCCATTCTTTGAATTCCATTTGCTCTTCATCCTTTGTTTCTTCTGGTAATTGTTGATTTTCTTGAGTGAGAGTTGAAAAATCATTTTCCAAATCATAATGTAACTTGACCTTCCTGCAATCATCTTCAAACCATGAATTATTTTCATCAAACACTACATCCCTACTAACTATAAATGCTTTGTTAGTGGGATTGCATAGCATGTAGCCCTTTTGGTTTTGATCATACCCAATGAATATACATTTTTCAGCTTTAGGGTCTACTTTCCCTCTAATATGTGAGGGAATGTGTGCATAAGCAATGCACCCAAGTATTTTGCAATGGTCCAATGAGGCTCTCCTTCCATTCCATGCTTCTTAGAGTGTCATACCATCCAAGGATTTGGATGGGAGACTATTAAACAAGTAGTAGGTGGCTGTGGAAACAGCCTTTGCCCATAGATGATTAGGTAGCTTGTTTTCATTCAACATTTACCTAGCAGCTTCAACTATTAACCTATTCCTTCTTTCTGCTACTTCATTCAATTTAGGAGTATATCTTGTTTTGACTTCTCTCTTTATGCCTCTATCATGTAAAAATGAATCAAACTCATGTGAAAAATACTCACCACCTTCATCAGATCTGATCCTTTTCAAGCTTCTTCCTGTTTGGTTCTCAACTCATGCCAAATAATTTTTGAAACATGTAAATACTTCATCCTTATGCTTTATGAAATAAATGAAACATAGTACCTTAAACCTGAGATTGATGGATCTTTGCTAGGACCCCTCACATCAGTGTGTACAAGTTCCAAATAGTCTTCATGCATGTATCCCTCCTTGTTGAAAGGTTGCCTGTGAGCTTTTCCAAATTGGCATGCTCCATATTTTAAATCATATGTTGCTTGGTCACATTGGGAATGCCAAGCACACTCTATCTCAAATACAAATAATCTACCAGATTTCTCACCTTTAGCAATCCTTTTGAATCCCTGTTGAGGGTCTTCCACATATGCTCCATGCTTAGTGAATCTGACCTATAAGTCTTTCTCAACAATCTGTCCAACACTAATTAGGTTTTTGGTTATGGTTGGCACAAACAAGACTTTACTCAAGAGGTTCATGTTACCATCTGATGTCTTGAGATTTCCAATTTTCTTGACTAAGTGTTTAGTATCATCACCTGTTTGTACTTCATGCTTCCCTTTGGGTTCTTCAAGGTCAGATAATAATGCTACATTTCCAGCCACATGATTGGAACAACCTGAATCAATATAGAAAAGATGTTCATCATCTTTACCTTGCTTGGATGTCATATTCATGATGAGTAGAGAATCTTCTTGGTCTTCTATATAGTTGTTATAATCTCTTCTTCCTCTAAAACCTCTTTGATAATTGTTGTTTTTGTAGCTTTGATGCCTTTGGATTGTCCATAGCTACCTCTATGGAAGCCTCTTCCCCTTTGATTCATTGTGTTCTTGAAGCATTCTTTGGTGGTGTGATTGGTAAGACCACAAATGTTGCAAGGTGGATTGTTGTAGGATCTCCCCCTGCCTTGCTTTCCTCCTCTACCCCTTCCTCTAGCACCTCTTCCTCTACCTTCATAATTAGCTTGAGAGGAACTAGCCTCTTCTTCATTCTTCTTGCTTTTACCTTTATCCTTACTTTTATTCTTATCTGTATAGAGGGCAAAAGATTGGTTACCTCTAGAGTTAACACCATTCTTGTTAAGCTTTGTCTCATGGGTGAAGAGTTTCCCCATCAAGGTGTTGAGGTCAGGTATTTGCATATCCATGTAAAGGTCCATTGTTGTGGTGAAGGACTCCCACTTATCATTAGCTTTGATGCCATTAATGATTTTCCTTACTATATGTTCTTCTTCTATCTCCTCTCCAATGCTTGCAAGCTGGTCAACCACATCTTTCATCTTGGTTACATAATCAGCGACTCCTTGCTTTGTTTGCTTTTTTAGAGTTGTAAACTCCATCCATAATTGATTCTTCGTAGCTCTTGTATTTGATGAGAAATATGATGAGAGTACTTCCCAAGTCTCTTGGAAGGTCCTACAATTCCTGTGAGGCAACATGTTATACATTATGGAATATGTTGAACAATGCATTGTTGGAGTGTTAATTTATTAATGTATTAATGTGTTTTGGTGTTTTTGATATAGCAGCTCAAGGTTCGTGAGGGCGTGAAAGCATGAAAGGATGGACATCAATAATCCGACTTTAGGGCAGACATCAATAAATCCGATTTTTAATTTAGATTGTAAATAAATCCACGTAGAAGGTTCTATTGTTAGAAATAATAAGAAAAATACTAGTTAGAATAAGGGTCATTGTAGACTGCAATTTCTGATATTAAAAGCAAAGGCTTTCTACAAAAGTCACCAACTTTTACTTTCATGCATGTTTTTCAAAGCCGCTCTCATGTAACCACTCTTTTCGATGTAATAAAAAATTCCTATAAATACATGCACTTTGTGGACTGTCGAAACAAAGTGCATGGGAGGAGATTGCACCCAATACTGTGTTCGGTCTCGTCTCTTGGCGTCTCTATTTTTCTGTGTGTTTTCTGCATTCGTAACCTCTGTGTGCATGTGAGCAAGATCCTATTAACAGTGGTATCAGAGCCTTGCACCAGTCACTACAGAGGGAATCTGTTTCTGTTCGTTTTGGCAAATTGATCTCTATTTTGCGTTCTGATTTCGATTTCGATTCCAATTTTGTTCCCATTTTTGTTTTCGATTTATGTTCCAGTTCGAGAACCAGAACCTACGTTTACTCCTTTGGCTTACTCCAAGGTGTCAACTAAGGCATAGAACTTACGCATAACTAAGGCATTACTTTGGCATCTTTGGCACCCACGGCTCCCTTGGCAACGGTTGGCTATGCGCGAACCAATTTTAATTTATGAGTGCCAATAAGGAGTTTTACATTCACCAAGGTCAGAGGATTTGAACCCACACCTCACCCACATAAGGGAAGTGTTTTACCACTACACTATCTCTTTGTGTTGTCACTCTACTTCTCTTTTCTTATATTTAACACAACTTTCATCTCTTTCTTACTTTTTCAATTCACAAGAACAAGCATTCCTTTTACATTTTAATTCAAACAAACTCAAAAATTGTTTTTACATATCTAGCAAGAGGGTTTTGTCTCTATATCCTCATGGATCCTATGAACAACATGGAGGATTTCGGCGAATCACCTCTACCCGAGGTAACACTCGAGCAACAACTAGAGCTCTTGTGGCACAAACTACGAGGTGCTAAGAGTGAGATCCGACAATGCAACAAAATACTCGAAAAGGTGCAAGCTGATGAAGACAAACTTACGAGGGTGATCAAAGCTATTGTCTCTGCCTAGTCTGATGGCACGCATTCCAAGATTACCGTTAAGAATTACCAGTACTTACAATTTGATGGCCGCAAGGATGGCCCTTTAATCCTTTCATGGCTTTCACAGTTTGATGATTTTTATACTGATGAAACCTATGCTGAAAGTGAAAAAGTCAAATTTTCCACTAGCTATTTAGTAGGAAAAACTCAACTCTGGTGGAATGTCCTACGACAGAGTACCGAGCATCCAACAACGTGGAAGGCTTTCCAAGATAAAGTGAAGGATTCTTTTCTTCCTCCTCAATACCATTTACATGCTCAATGTGCATGGATGACCCTTACATGGAAGGAGGGTGATACAGTTACTACCTACACGGAGCGGTTTTGGCAAAATTTACTATTGGTTCGAATGCTTGAAGATGTACCAGAGGATAGCTTGCAATGGAAATACAAAGATGGTTTGGAGGTGGGAATCCAAGCTAAGCTTCACACTCTACGTCCTACAACACTCAACAAGGCTATATCTTTCACCTATGATGCAGAGAAAGAATTCTAGTCCATAACCAAGTCACTCCGTCTACAACAACCATGTCAACGACCACTTTTTGTTAAACCAAATCTTCCCATGAAACATACTTTTAATGCCCTATCTTACCCTAGTTTTCCTTGTCCACTGAAATCCAATTACTCAACTGCACCTGCACATACCCACAATTGTGCATAGAAACCCTCCCTAGACCAAAATAATATCTCTTTTTGTATCTACTTAGGAATCCACATAAAAACCCTCCCTTAGACACTTTTTAATATTTCTCATAAAGTAAAGCTTTGGAGCCTTGTTGTAAATGGTCACCTTTTTCAAGAAGTCTAGGAAAATCCCCACGTGCACGTATTCTCTCTTCCCTTGAGATTTGGTTGTTAGAGAACATATTCCAAGATCCTTTTGAGATATGTTAGTTAGGCATGTGCTCATTTTTTACTAGTCAAAAGGAGCACATGGGGGAATTGTGTTGAGCCTATAAATAGAGGCTATTTCTTGTAAAAAGGGGGTCCCTTGGCCATGGCCTTGGCCTCCATGCCAATGGAATGAAGGATCATTTGGCTTCCACATTTCTCCTTGTGTGCTAGGCGTTGATCCATGTGTGTGGGTTTGGCATTTGGGGTTGTCTTGTGTGTGAGCATTGCCCTCCCTTGTTCCTTTTGACGTTGGCCATGGTGCCATTGTTCATGGACGTGGGTGTGTGTGCATTGTTTGCAGTTCTTGCAACTCCTCTTGGAAAAGCCTCTCACTTCCATGTGAGGCGGTTAGGGTCTGTTGCTCCCCTTTTCTCAACATTTTGGCACCGTTGAGAAAAGGGGAGCAACAGACCCTAACCGCCTCACATGGAAGTGAGAGGCTCTTCCAAGAGGAGTTGCAATAAGTGCAAACAATGCACACACACCCACGTCCATGAACAATGGCACCATGGCCAACGTCAAAAGGAACAAAGGAGGGCAATTCTCACACACAAGACAACCCCAAATGCCATACCCACACACATGGATCAACGCCTAGCACACAAAGAGAAATGTGGAAGCCAAATGATCCTTATTTCCATTAGCATGGAGGCTAAGGCCATGGCCAAGGGACCCCCTTTTTACAAGAAATAGCCTCTATTTATAGGCTCAGCACAATTCCCCCATGTGCTCCTTTTGACTAGTAAAAAAGGAGCACATGCCTAACTAACATATCTCAAAAGGATCTTGGAATATGTTCTCTAACAACCAAATCTCAAGGGAAGAGAGAATATGTGTGCGTGGGGATTTTCCTAGACTTCTTGAAAAAGGTGACCATTTACAACAAGGCTCCAAAGCTTTACTGTATGAGAAATATTAAAAAGTGTCTAAGGGAGGGTTTTTATGTGGATTCCTAAGTAGATACAAAAGAGATATTATTTTGGTCTAGGGAGGGTTTCTATGCACATGTGCATACCCTACAACCCAACACTCTCCCCCCCTAGACTTTGTCATCCTCAACAAAGCTAAGAGGAAAGGATCATACACAACTGAACTGGTTCAAGCTTGAGTCTTCAATTCTGAGAAGCTCCAGGTCTGAAAATCTTCCATTCGACATTTTGCAGTCTTCAGTTCTCCATACTCTTCATTGATCTTCGAAACTGCAACACATCAGTCTTCAATCTTTCAAATCTGCAATACTGCAAGCCCTCAGTCCATCCTTTGGTCTGCAATTCTTCAGTCTTTACAGCTGGGCGACACAATCCCATTGGTGGGTAGTCAACCTAGCATGCATCCTATTGTGTAGTCCTTTGTAAGGCTGGAAATGCCTTCTTCAGCAGCTCCCAAACCTGAAATAGAATACAAAAAGCAAGTAGACTGCATCTAACAATAAAATAAGCATTTACTCCAATTTTAGTTTCCACTCCAGGGCATCCTCATCTGCAAGACTTTTCTTCTAGAGAGACATCCTCTTGAAGAACTATGTTGCCATAGCTACCCCTTTATGGTAGTGATAGGGGTTATCATGGTTGGACATGAAGATCGTCATAATCCTGCAAAAAAGTAGCTCCAAAGAGTCCATGGCCTTCTAGTTCTCAAAAAAGCTTGTACTAGCATATTTTCATTAAAAAAAAATCAATTATCGTAATATAGGATGGCCATACATATAGTAAACATATGATTTAATTCTCATGCACCAATGTCGAAAGAATAGAAAGCATCCAATTATTCTCTCCCAACTATGTGAAATGCACGGTCAAAGTATGAACCCAAAACAACCACAGGTGATGATGTGGAGTAAAATTATGACATTAACAAGGATCAAAAGTAAGATTGGTGTAGTCCTAGGCAGAATTCCAGTTGGCCAATCTTGACCTAATGTCATTCACCAGCAGTACCTGTACCTACATAGAAGCAATCTGATTTTAGTTTGTCATGTAAACATAATACCGAGGTGATATGATCCATCGATCAGAGTTTTATTATAACATCTGGGATGGAAAGCTTAGGGACCAAAGTCCCATAGATCAACCCCAAGCATGTACTGTTATCCAGAAAAACTTCAAACCTAGCCACAGGTGTAAAGCTACACAACAATTCTCTCGAGGAATGAGCCCCAAATAACCCCCCAATCTTAGCATCCAAATATATTTATCTGTCAAATGCATATTGCAAATAACAAGCTGCAAGATCTTACGGAGAAGAAAACTCAAGGGATCCTCAACTCATCCTAAAATATAAACCAAGGAACCTCTCTTGGGAATTTCTAGCCTTCTAGCCAGCAATGAGAAACTTTCCCGTCCATCATGCCATCTAT
This sequence comes from Ceratopteris richardii, assembly GCA_020310875.1. Lineage (NCBI taxonomy): Eukaryota > Viridiplantae > Streptophyta > Polypodiopsida > Polypodiales > Pteridaceae > Ceratopteris > Ceratopteris richardii. The sequence goes on along the minus strand of CM035421.1, from coordinate 21,074,679 downwards.
TATAAGACTTAAAGCATTTACTTACTGAAGAACAATGCACCTGCTACATCTGAAAATAGATTCATTAGCGCATCACAAAGCAAATTATTTCAGACTTGGAAAATAAACATGTAGGCCATGTATCTACAGAAGAAGCGCTGTCAGTCTTATGCTACTAATCGTACCAAGTTTCTCCCAAAATTGGTATACTCCAATCCCACAGGGGTCAGTCACAAGAATTCAAAATGATCAAACCTGAGTATTAAAGAAACACATCATTCACAAGGAGACAAAAGGATCAATGCTAAGTTCTACAAGTGTTGGCCTATATTGCATTAAGTGAGCATTGTAGAACCAGAGAGTTTCCTCCCTGGCAAAAAACAAGCATTCACACGTGTATGACAGTGTTTCCAGCCTTCATGCATTTCTGGTATTTCTAGATAACAATGAGCATGATCCCACTGTGCATCTGAAAAAAATAGCATATTGAAGAACAATACAGTCATAAGTGTATATCATCTAAAACTACATAGAGACATTCCACATTCTCATGCCTTGTGCATTCAAGCTTCACTCTGAGTTCTAAGTTCTTATCAATGTGTTCCAAGTTCTAAACCAGTATGGACAGCCAGTCAGCCGGTCATCATGTCATTGTACAGGAGCACTAGCCAGCTTGTCAGACCCGATTCTATTCAAATAAAAAAACATGATTTTATCCTCCATATGCAATTGAGAGAAAACCTTGTGAAGAGTTGCCTGTTCGTGCAATCCATATTTTAAACTCTAGAGGCAAGTACCCATGAGAATCAAGAACCTAGGGGTGCCAAATCTCCCACGTATTAACTATACCATGGTCACACAACGTGATATCACACAAGTGCAAATTGTAGTGCAGTGGCCTATGATTCTCATTTGGCACGTAAGTAAGTTGCTTCATAAAACGTGCTGATGAGCTGATAAGAACTCAAAGAACCATCCTCTTAGAAGGTGTGTATGAGTTTCTCAACAAGCATGTGCAGAGTGACAAAAATCCTTACGAATGTTCAAACGTGCATAGCTCTAGACCTTAAGATACCCAATCTAACAGTGTCAGCAGATATAGGCATGATAGATTGACATTTCATAAAAAACAGTGTATTTGGCCATTCTCATATAGCACCAAAGAATTCATCCTAAATACCTTCAATTTCTAATTGGGGAAACTTGGACACAATCTCCTGGCAGGACAATCATGAAAAATCATAATGAACAGATTTTGTTCTGGTTCACATGGAAAATATTTGTAACATTCCCTTTATACGAAGAGCCTCCTTTTGTGTTCCATGACAATTCTCTTTTAATTTGCACCAACCTTGTTTGGTTGACAAGCAGAAGATAAACCTTTTGCACAAACACCTCCTTCAGACATATGATTGCAAAGATGCCTCATATGGTTCAAGAAGAGCATTCATGTGAGCCATATCTGAGAAGAACTTCAAGCATAAAGCAGGTACTTGTCTTTGCAAAGAAAAACACAGTGTCTAACAGTTAGCATTAATCGTCCATCTATCAAATCCCAATGGGTAAGCCTCTGGAAAAATAGGTTGAAAGAAGCATTGATGTTTGCACCATGGGGTTGAACTCTAATTACTAAATACTCATAGACCTTGCAAAATGCTCAACCTACTTTGAATTAAAAGGATATGATCTATACCCACAATCCCATGTAAAGGACACAAAATATTAGAGCAATACCTAGCCATGAACAATATCAACAGTGTACCCACACGAATACAAGGAGTGCGATGCTTGCATGGGCAAAATGCCGCATTCCCTGGTAACAGAAGAGCTAGGCACCCTTATGGATTTACAAGGAGAAATGACAATGCATTATGAATGGGAATAAAGAACATGGTTGCCAAGTGATGAACAAGCCCCGCACAAAGATTTTCAAGCAACAGATAGAGACCGAATCCGTCTTTCAAGCAATGAAGGATGCAAATAGAGAATAGGGTCCATCCTTTACAGAGAAGAAACCGACTTCACATCTTGAATGCAAGCACTTTATCACAATCCGAATGAATGTCAACGTCCCAGCATCAAATTACACAACAACATCGAGTTGTACTAGGAAACCATGCCAATTACAAAACATAAATCATATGATCTCATATTTAATGCAACATATATCTGTTTTAACCCTAGCTATCCTCCAAAAAATACATTCCTCATTCGTGCCAACAATACATAGATGTAGCGCAGAACAAGGATAAGTGCCCTCTTTGGATCCTAGTGCATCACGTCGAAGTGTACACATGCCTACTTGGTACGACATAGTCACAAACGCCAAAATTCCAGAATTGAAGCAAGAACAAGGTGAGTGTGATGTTAGTAGATTCTTATCATCTGGTGAGTTGATGGAGAAGCACTAATGGAGCTTGGCCCCAATATATCTGTAACAAAATCCTAGTAGGAGATGGTTGAACTACACCCTAAGAGAGAGGATTAGGAAGTAATCCTCAACCATGGCTTTTGGGGCAAGTGGTTAGCCCATCACATTCCTAACCAAGAGGTTGTGAGTTCAATTCCTTACATTGGTATCAGAGCCTAGGAAGTAGGCTTGGGAAAGGTGGAATGATCCAATGGCCTCTAAAAAAGGCGCTTGGGCATCCTCTATGTGAAAGGGTAGGAATTGTGGAAGGCGCGCGCGTCGGTTTCAAGGATGGACCTTACAATGATTGGGGTGTATCTCTCAATCCGACCTACGGATTGAGAGATACACCCCAATCATTGTAAGGTCCATCCTTGAAACCGACGCGCGCGCCTTCCACAATTCCTACCCTTTCACATAGAGGATGCCCAAGCGCCTTTTGTAGAGGCCATTGGATCATTCCACCTTTCCCAAGCCTACTTCCTAGGCTCTGATACCAATGTAAGGAATTGAACTCACAACCTCTTGGTTAGGAATGTGATGGGCTAACCACTTGCCCCAAAAGCCATGGTTGAGGATTACTTCCTAATCCTCTCTCTTAGGGTGTAGTTCAACCATCTCCTACTAGGATTTTGTTACAATATCAACCCCACACCAAGTAGGGAAGCTATCACATAATACACCCACACAAAAAAGAGATCCGCTAATGTTAGCCCCGAAAATGGTTAATTTTTATGCACTAATGTGGTTTTATTTGGCAAGAAAATATGTTTGATTGCAGGTATTTGAAGAGTTAATCAATTGGATGAAAGATATTTGCAAACTACATGGCTACATCTTGTTCAGAGGGGAATGCCCTTGGTGTTTGGAGTTCAGATTATGGAAAATATGAGCATGTTTAGGATGCAATCATTTGTGTTGAGCAGATGTAGTTTGGGGGAGAGCCCATTTAGATTCTTGCATTTCTTGTTTATGCATTGAATGCCTATTGTCATGCAAGCTTGGTGAGTGAAGGCCACAACCATTTTGAGGCCATGTATGCAAGTTGTGGCTTGATCATAGAAACCTATAAGTTTTCAATAAGCTTCAGATTAGGGACGTTGCGGGTTGGAATGTGCTTATGGAAGATTGCACAATGAAAGTGCCAAACAATGATTGTTATTATCTGATGTTGTTCTTGGCACTGCATTGGTGGATATGTATGCAAAATGTGGTTCACTTGCAACTGCAGAAATAGTGTTGCATTCTCGTCCCAAGTTAGATTCGATCTCATGGAATGCTATGTTAGGTGCATATGTCGAACATGGGTGTGTTGAAGATGCGCTATGATGCATTGAATCTATGTGTGCAAGGGAGTCTTTTTGGTCCCTCACTTTTAGGCTTTGCGTTGCATGGGTTTGAACGTCTCAGCAGCCATCATTGGGAGTATTCATCATGTTCACCTTGTACAGCTCCGTGGCTTTTGTGCAGAGGGTGTGCATAGGCTTTTGGTTTATGAATATATGTCAAATGGTTCGCTGGATACGTGCCTTTTTTCCATCTGAAGGGAGTACAAAACTCTTGGATTGGAATACAAGGTATAAAGTAGCGTTGGGAACCGCAAAAGGATGAGCTTACCTGCATACTGATTGTAGAGAGAGCCAGGTGTTTACAAAAATGAGAGGTACGAGGGGAATACCTTATCTTTTCTACGGGGTGTGTGTACGAGGGAGTCTCTCTCTCTCGCTCTCGATGGGCGCTGACTCCAATTCTTCATATATGGGGAGCCTACACAGTATCAGTCGAAGCTGAGTGGCGGCTAGGGCTTGTAATCTGCGCTTTGCTGACGAGGGCATGCAATGGCAGCAACGGCTTTTAGGACTGTGATCATGTCGCGTTCAGGACTAAGATTCAGATTCTTTTCTCAAGCTTATCGCCAAAGTATGAGTGTGGTTTCTAGATTTTGAATGGGTGGTTTGGTGGTCGTCAGAGTTTGCTGAAGCTTGACAGGGTTGACTGTCATTGCTCATAGATGCATCAAAATTAGAATGGTCCGAAGGAACAGTGAGGAGAATGATTTCGTACAACAAGACAATGACGGAAGAGGAAGCAAGAATGATACTAGGCACAAGTGAGAATACAACAGTGGAGGAGATGTTGCAGAAATATGATAATCTTTTTCAAAGGAATGCCAAGTCCGGAAGTTTCTATCTGCAATCTAAAGTTCAGAGAGCGTAGGAATGTTTAGAGGCTTTACAGCAGCCCAAGGTCAGGGGAATTCTATAGCATGTTTTCTTGTGAACTTGTGATTGATCAAGTTATCAGCACGGTGCAGCCTTTTTTTCTCCATATGCGCCTTTCTGGCCATTTTGTCAAATGAAAGCACATAAGAGCAATACGGGGGGAGTAACTCGTTCTATATTTTTGTGATCAAGTAGAAGAGGAGGAAACAATGTTGGGGGGGGGGGGAAAGGAGCCATTCGCCAGGGCTCTTTTCTCCGGCTGGGCAGAGCTTTAAAGTCAACTTTCCCCTGCTGCATATCGGATTGGCATGGCCCAGGTGAAAAATAAAGAGCGTGTTGGGGAAACCCTCCACGAGGAAAAAGGGGAGTCGGGCAACCAGCAGGTGTCGTGAGGAAAAATGTGCAAGGGAGCTCTTCAACACTTTGTGCCACAAGGAAGCAAACACAGCTGTCCAACCGGATTTAGCAACATACAGATGGCATTGCTGCCTGTTCCTCACCCCTCGCTCAACACTAATTGTTCGCATCAGAAGTAAAGGGCAGAAGGAGGATGATGATGGCATAGACAAAAGTGGAAGTGAACCAGAAATTGAAGGATTTCGGGTTCAGAAGCATGCAAAAAGCCCTGAACTTGCACGTGAATTTCTATTAGATGCAGCAAGTATTATTTTTAAAGAGCAGGTTTCAAACACGTCTGTACATGTCAATTGGAAGGAATGTTTTGGGGATGATTTTGGAACACATATCAACACTTTGAATGGGGACTGGGTTCAGCAGAAGGATGTTGTGATATCTTGGGATTTGAAGATGTCGGACTTTCAGAGGGTGCAATGGTTGATGGCCTTGATTTATCACAGTTTTCATTGTTCTACATAACCCTCAGAGCTTGGAAACGTGATGGAAGATGTAATGAGGTATCTGTAAAATCTTATGGCTTGAGGGGCAAACAATGTGTGCACCGAAGGCTATTTGCTGGTGATGGACATGTCATGATAACAAAGGGTGATAGCATCAAGCGATTTTTTGAGCATGCAGAGGAAGCTGAAGAGGAGGATATCTGTCGGGTGTCAAGAGGAGGGGCTTCGTCATTTTTTCGGTGTGTGTAGAAAGGAGGAGGATGGCTTTTAAGGCGGAAACAGCCACTCTAATTCATCGATAAGAGAAGAATAGGAAGGTGGAAAGCCAAAAGGATCTCATCGGACCTGGTTATGAAAAATGCAGCCAAGAGAATAAGATCAGCTTCAGATGGCTTCAAGGAAAACTAATGGAAGAAGATTGAAGCCCGTTTTCGGGCTTAAGGTGCATTTTGAGAGAATTAAGAGCTAGAACATGGAGACAAATGAAGAATCACATGGGACAACAAGCAAGAGATGCACAAAGGACAGACGAGAGATTTATGCAATGAGGCTCTGAAAAAAAAACCACTGAACCTAGATTTGATTGGAGACAAAAGCAAAAGTAGAAAATTATGGAATCCTTGGGGAGAAGGTTGCACTTTAGGAAATAAAGGAAGCAGATCGGAGGAGCTATGTCGTTGTGCTCGAGGGCAGCTAAGGGTTAGAGAATCAAGGGGAATACTTCCAGACTGTTGGATCGCAAGCAGGCGAGAGAAGAAGAAACTTGTAGCAGAGCTAGGTGATGGAAGTACAGTGATTCGGCATTGTGAATTATGTGGATGCTTACTATCACAGTTCATGAAGTTTTGCTCAATCAAATGCAAACTGATGTGGGTACCTATGTAAGAACAATAGAAAAAGCAATGGGAAGACCTCAGACTTTGCCAAGAAACAGAAGAAGGGCTTGAAAAAGAAGGATCAGGCTCATCAAAGAGGATGAAAGAGGTGGCATCTTCAGCCTATGTTAGAATGCTTGCTTGGGCTGCGTGTGAATCAGGCTCTTCGAAATCAGAGCAGTGATGCTACGGTTTATAGCATTCTTAAGGATTTCAGTTGATCCCGCTTGTGCTTCTCTATGGAATCCATTAATGCACAGAAACACAAAAAAGGGATATTCAGCTCTCAGCAGTTTTCAGTGGCTCTACTACTGCGACAAAAGTGAGAACTACAGATGTTCTTCTCAATGAAGATGGTAACTGTGTAATGGATAAGCGGCTCGTAATTTTGAGCTTTGGATATGGACGGACAAAGACTTTTGTACTTGACAGACTGAACAACACCCAAATTGAATGCAGAGGTCAATTCTTCTAGCGGTAGCAACAGCTCATCAGAACTTCAGTCAGTTCCCTTTTGTTTTAAGTCCGTTCTAGTGGGAAGGTGAGTGTGTGTGTGTGTGTGCAAGAGTGAGTGCATGAGAGTAAAAGGACTCGAGAGAACGATAGTGCGTACGTACAAGTGTGTGTTAGATAGTGAAATTGAAGGTACATTAGGGGCTCAAGCAATGCAAGTCACTTAGTTTGAGGTGATTCGAGCACACCATAAGCATTTGTGGGCATTTTTTCCTCGGACTCAAGACCTTATCATTTGGTGCGTTTGCCGGGAAGCATTTGAACTAGTACATAGACATAGGAAGGATCCATTGTGAGATAATTATGGGATCCAAGTGATCCAATTGAACCGATTCCGAGGGGTTTGAACAAAATAAAGGCTTCCACAATCATCTTTTCCTTGGGCGCAGGAGCTCATCAAGGGGTATGCTTGAGTCATGGAGACCCTATCCCATGAGAGTTTGTGTTCTTAGTCATATGCTTTTACATCTTGTATGGTAGTTGTGCATGGGACGTTGCAAGCGATGACCATGGCTTCTTATACATATGGAGGGATGCAAGTTTGCATGATGATGTGTGAGTGCGAGGTAGCATTAACTTTCCAGAAACACTCATTTCTTTTTTTCTCAATCATGAGAGAGTGTGAAGTAGTGTTAAGTCAGCATAACCACTCTATGTGGATTATGAATGTGAGGTAGCATTGATTTGGCAAAAGCATTCACCGATGTTATTGTTTCCCTCCTTTCTTGCTATGCATGTTTTGCATGGTGGATGATGTGATATCATGGGATACATACCTTCATGGTGGTTTTTGTCTTTATATATTCATTGTTATTTGATACTAATCGCACTAAACTATGGAGACAAGTTATGTTTGATCATTATATTTGATGATTTATGTTGTAGTACTCATGAGGAGAAGAATATGGAGCAAAGAATAAAGTTTGAAGATGATCCATTTGAAGATAAAGCTATGATGAGATGATCCATTCCTCTTGGAGATTAACACATTGAATATGATGATGTATTGTAGGCAGTCATATGGCTATGATGTGATTGATGTCTAAGATGGAAACCTTGTAACAAATCCCTTGCATTTTCGTTCACATATAGGATGGGCAGCTTATTGTGTGAGTGTGGAGTAGCTTGCATATCTTGGTTACCATCCCATGCACTGTACTTTGCTTGTCATTTGCATAATATTTCTGAATACATATGGACTTTTTTTTTGCCTTCCATTCCATGGTTTGACCATGCACTTTGGTTGGTGAAGCAATGTTCCATAGGGTAGAATCATGTAATAACCTTAGGACATTGGTAATCACTATGTGGGTTGGGGTCCGTTGTGCATGCGAGTGTTAGATGAGCATTATTGAGGTTGGTATAAGGCTATTTGAAGACTCTTCGAAGGGCTGCTATGAAAGGGTGAGAAGCCATACAAAGGGGTATGCTATTTATGTATAAATATATGGGTTGTTTAATGAACTAAGGGTGCATTGGGATTTGCATCATATATGAGCTGGCCAATAATTCTTTCTCCCTCTCTGCTTCTGTTATCACCTTTTCTTGTTTACATTCATGCAATCAGATGCCTACAACACCTATGGATATCGATGCCAAAGCATAAACTCCAACACTTATGACATATGAAATTATTTGGTTGCATTGCATATGTACATGTTCCAGATGAGTTGAGGATGAAACTTGATCCAAATGCAAAAAAAAAGTATCTTCATTGGGTATTCCATTTAGCAAAAGGGATTTCAATTTTACAACCACTCACATCACAGGTGAAGGTAATGTGAGATGTGGTGTTTAATGAAATATCAAGCTTCTACATAGATGCAAAAGAAGGACTTAATCTTGACTCAAATGAAAAAGGAAATGCTAAAAATGCGGGTATAGAATCTCAAGTTTTGTATGGATCTAATATGTAATAGTTCCAACCCAAACCCATGGAGTGGAAGATTGCAGGAAATTTTAATTCTACCGAATTCATCAACTACATTCAAAAAAGGTAAAGAAAAGGTTTCTATTGGTAATAAAACATCCATAGGTTCTGAAGACATTGATGGAGATCCAAGCGCTTCATAAAAGAGCCTTGATGAAGAACTTATATTGCCCTCTATGAAGAATTCATGAGTAAGAAAGGCATATGCAAATGATACAATAAGAAGAAGTGACCTAGGACCAAGATGATCTAGAAGGACATTGAATTCAGTGCAATGATTGATGTATGAAAATTACATGGCTCATCATTGTGCCCACATGAACAAGGTAATACAAGATGTTAAACCCTCTTGTTTTGAAGATGCAATGGGAGAAAGCTATGGATGAGGAGATGGCTTCACTTTATGGAAATGAAACATGAAACCTAGTTCCATTGCCATCAGGAAAGAAATCCATAGGTTGCAAGTGGATTTACAAGGCAAAGCATAATGCTAATGGTAGCATAAGCATTTATAAAGCATGATTGGTAGCAAAAGGATATTTGCAGATATATGGCATTGATTATGAGGAAAATTTCAGGCCTCTAGCAAAATTTTCTACTATTAGAGCACTTGTTTCATTAGCTATAGCAAAAGTATGGATTTTGCATAAGATAGATTCGAAGAATGCTTTTTTACATGGTGAGTTGCAGGAGGAAGTATACATGGACCATCCACAAGGATATGAGGATTAAAAGCACCCAAAATATGTTTGCAAGCTGCAAAAGGCTTTTTATGGGATTAAACAAGCCACTCGTGCTTGGCATGCAAGGATTGATGATTATTCAACAACCATTGGATTTTCTATGTGTGATGCAGACCACTCATTGTACACAAGGAAGGGTGATGATGGTATCAGGATTGTGGCTATTTATGTTGATGAATTGATTGTAGGTGGTGATAATGAAGAAAGCACTAAAGAGGCAAAGAAACACCTTATGCAAGAATTTGGCATGAAAGATCTAGGTGTGTTGGGCTATTTTTTGGACATTGAGTTTATGCATACAAAAATAGGTATAGGGATGCCACAAAGGCAATATGCCTCGAGTATGCTACAAAAAATATGGTATGTCCGATTGTAAGCCCATTTCTATGCCATTAGATCAGAATTTGAAGTTGTTGGATTTTGATGTCTGCGAAAGCACGTGAACAACACAATGAAGAAGAAGAAGCCTAGAGCACAACACACAATACTCAGTGTATTACTGTTGGGGGATTCTTGGACAAGAAGGGATTTGAGTGTTTGTAGGAGAAAAGGGAAAGACAAGAAGAAAGATACACACTGGAAGCCTCTTTCGATTGATTATAATAAGACAAATACAATGGTGATGCACAATACAATCCAATGCTTCTGTGCAAAATCCCACAGAGTGCTCAATTACAAAATACCAAATACCCAAGGTCTTGTTGGATACCTTCTGTCGGCACGCGCACACTGCAATGTGACCTTGGGATCCTTGGGGGAAATAGCTTAATGCTTCTCTGCACACTTCTTAGTCACTCTTCATGCACACCTTGCACTTCACTTCTCTGCATCGCACACTGTGTGTCTCTTTTGCACTTCTCTCACTTGCCTTGCCTAGACTATGCTCCCTTACTTAGTCTTAGAATAGTCCAAGAACAGTCGTTGCCTTGATTTGAGTGCCGATTCACGTATGCTCCTAACTGCAAGGGTATCTTGGTGCTCACTTTGATGTCCCAAGATCCTAAAGTGGGCAGCCAACGACTCCCTGTTTTGTCCTGTAGTGACTTTAGACTCAAACAAAAATTTTAATTGGGGGGCATACTTTCACTTCTGCGTACGCTGCCGCTTCACACACCTTCACATTTTGCCTTTAATTCTTCAAATGTGCACATAAGAGAGAGTTCACGTGAACCTTCCAAAACACTTTAAACAACACTTTTGAACCTTAGGGAAATTAGAGAAATACCTCTGCAACCTGCAACCACTTTCTCCAATTCACCCTTTGTGGACAACTAATTGTGCACTACCTGTGCACTTTGACACCTGTACTTCGAACACTTTGACTTTGCCCTTCTTGACTTTGACCTTGAGCTTGTTGACTTTGATCAATTTGACTTTGAACTTTTGACTTTGACTATAGTTGACTTTGACTGTAGTTGACTTTGACCAATATGACTTTTATGGGCTCAATAGTTGCCCACCACCTAATGTGCTCTCCGTCCCGAAGAGCAACAGGTAAAACTCTGAGCACAGAGTACACCATGATTCTTGAGCTGCAAATCTTGAAAAGGACACCTAAGCAGCTACCAAGACCACCAGGAGCAGGAGAGAACAAGCACCAGAGAAGAACCCAAAGTGGAATTTTTTGTCATGGAAAAGCAAAGGAGGGCATTGGTAGGGTAGAAAGGAGGTGTAAGGGAGGGCTGAGGGGGCTGAGATGGATAGGGTAAGGAAGGGTAAGGATGGGTCTGGGCAGAAGGGTAAATGGAGGTTGAGGGAGTAGGAATATGGGGTCTGGAGAGGGCAAAAATGGGCAAACAGAAGAGCTACAGAGGGTGCATATGGGAAATTGTGAAACATATGATAAAACAAAGTGAGAATAGACCATGTGGACCATGTGGATAAATAAAAACATGAGATAAAGGTGCTCAAAACATGTGGGTTTTGACCAAAAGTCAGATAAAAATTTGGATTTTTGAAAAATTAAGGTAAAAAATGAATCCAGAGGTGCCAAAATACATGAAAATGACCCCAGTGTTGAAAAAAATGGCAAAATTCTAAAAATTCTTGAAAAATTCCCAGAAAAATTCCAAACATTGTATTTATGTCAAGGACTTTGAAAGGGTTGCTAAATTTGCTAAGAACTTAAAGAACAAGCATGAAAAAGGATAAAAACTACTAAAACTTGAGCAAGAATGAAATGAGGGGACTATGTACAACCTGGACAAAAATTTTGCAGGTTCTAGGTGATCCATAATTCTTCAAGTGTATTGATGATAGGCCTTGAGCCTTGATCTGTTGACCAGTGGCAAGGCCTCTCCTTTTAGCGTCTCTAACTCCACAGCACCCCAATTCAGCATTGTTTTAACTCGATAAGGTCCTTCCCAATGTGGAAGCCATTTTCCTCTGACTTGTGTTTGGATTTGAGGTCTATGGAGAAGAACTAACATGTCTGGTTGTATGTTGTTGTTCCACAGATTCCGGTCATGTGCCTCCTTCCTCTTCATCTGAGTCTCTATCAATTGTTTTGTTGCTAGTAGACGTATCTCCTCCACTTTATGCAGTGCTCCAAGCCTCTGAGAGACATCACAATCTTTCTTCCCCTGCATGAATGCTACTTTAGGTGATCCATATAAAAATTCAAAGGGTTCAATTGGCAATATCCCATAAACCAGTTGGAATGGAGAATATCCAATGGCCTCTTTGTAAGCTAACCTGTATGCCCATAGGGTACCTTGATAATCAATGCCCCAAGAAGTGGGTTGTAACATACATTGCTTCCTTAACATAGCAATTGATACCTTATTAGTTGATTCTGCCTGTCCATCAGCTCTTGGGTAATAGGCACAAGAGGTCCTATGTAGAATTCTGTATCTGCTGAAAATTTCCTATAGGACCTTATTCACAAAATGAGTACCTTGGTCTGTACAAATTCAAGTGGACATCCAAACCTGCAAATGATGCTACTCTAAATGAAATCAGCAACAGTTTGAGCGGTGCAGTCAGGTGAGGCAATAGCTTCAGCCCACTTTGTCGCATAGTCTGTGGCGATCATTAGATACTTCTCTCTTTTTGGAATCGACGGAGGGTAGATGGGCCCTACAAAATCTAGCCCCTAGTTCTCAAATGGTTGCCAAGAAGTGGAAATAAAAAGGATTGTGCGTCTGCTTTGTTGGTTTGGGTCCACACCTTTGGCAAAACATCACATGCTTTCCCCCATTCATCTGCATCTTTGAATAATGTAGGCCACCATAACCCAGCATCAAGGATCCTCTGACTCATAATATGTCCTGGAAGGTGCCCACCACCTGTTCCTTCATGTGCAGATTGAAGGACTTCCCTCACTTCTTCTTCTTCCATGCACTTCCTGAACCTGTTGTCCTTTCCTTGTCTATATAATTTTTCTTCAATGTAGGTATAAGGTCTGCTCTTGATTAGCAGTCTCTTTCTTTGCACATCACTTGCTTTCTCTGGATACACTCCAGTTTTAATGAAATTCTTGATATCATAATACCAACCTTGAGCTTGTACAGCGAACAGATTAGCATTTGGAAAATTATCATTGACTCCAATAGCTTGATCCATCATATTGATCCTGGATAGGTGATTTTCCATGACATTTTCTTTACCTGGTCTATGGACTACAGAAAAATCAAACTCCTGGAACAAAAGTAGCCACCTCTATATCCTCCCAGTTCCTTGTGGCTTGTTCAATAAATACCTGAGTGGTTGATGATTAGTGATGATGACAAACTTCACACCTAGCAAATAATGACTAAATTTTTGTATTGCAAAAACCATTGCTAGAGCTTCCCTTTCTGTTGTGCTATAATTCTTTTCAGTTTTAGTCAAAATTCTACTAGCATACTGAATAGGCCTGTCAAGTTTGAATTCTTCACTATGTTCCAATACTGCACCCACTGCATATGCACTGGCATCTACATGCACATGAAAAATTTTTGACCAATCTGGGGTGATAAGAATTGGTGCAGCCACCAATTTGGACCTAAATGTCTGATAAGCATTCTCTTCTTCCTCTTCCCATTTAAAGGGCACTTCTTTACCTGTAAGTCTAGCCAGTGGCCTGGCTATCTCTGCATACATTTTTATAAACCTTCTGTGGTACCCAGTATGCCCCAAGAAACTCTGAATCTCTTTAGGAGATTTGGGTTTAGGCAACTTTAGTATAGAAATAATTTTATCTTGATCCGGAGCCATACCTTTAGCCGACACCACATGTCCCAAGAGGGTTCCTTCTGTCACGAGGAAATGACATTTGTTTGGGTTGAGCTTTAGCTTAGTCTCCCTGCATCTCTTAAAAACATTATGTAGCTGTCGCAAGTGATGGTCCAAGCAGTCTAAAGGGGTCTCTTTGTGAGATCCTGAAAATGAACAAAAGTCATCCATGAAAATTCTAAGTGTTTCCAACAGTAAGGGTCCAAAAATGAGGTTGACAGTTCTGTTAAAGGTGGCTGGAGCGTTTCTGAGTCCAAAGGGCATTTTTACATACACATATGTTCCCCAAGGTGTGATAAAAGAAGTCTTTTCACGATCCTCTGGGTGTATGGATATTTGATTATAGCCACTAAAACCATCCATAAAGCTATATAATGCATGTCCAACCACTTCTTCAATGACCTGCTCTGCAAATGGCATGGGGAATCCATCTGGAATGGTCACCTTGTTGAGTGCTCTAAAGTCAACACACATTCTGATTTTGTTCGTATTATTCTTTGGTACTATAACCATAGGTGATAGCCATTCTGAGTGTTCCACAAGAATGATGATTCCTGCATCCTCCATCTTCTGTGTCTCCACATAAATAGCTTTAGCATATTTTGGGTTAAGTCTATAACTCATTCCTCTTATTGGTTTAGCTCCATCAACAAGAGGGATTATGTGCTCCCCATAATTGGCAGGCACTCCTTCTAAGTCTTTATAATGCCAAGCAAAAACATCTGCATAGTGGGTCAAGAAAGATTTTACCTTTTCAAGGAGCTCTAGGTGGCTCCACAACCAAGTAGCCACCAAAACTGGACGATTATTTTCCTGATTGCCTAATTGTATTTCTTTGACAGGGTTTCTCTCTACCATGGCATCTTCATGCTCATCTCCAACCTTATTTTCTTCCAATAGCTTTTCATGCATTGTTGCATAAGCCGGAGTGTTCTGGATCTCAATATATTCTTCTTTGTCTTGCATCCATCCTACAGGGATTTCTTGAATTGGTAAAGAACACTCTTCATTAGTATGTTTTACCTTGTCTTTAACTTTAGTAACTTCCTCCTCGGTTGTTGTTGCATCCTCCTCCAAGTTGTATTTGAGGGTTGTCTTCCTCCCCCTTCTATGGTCTGTGATGGGTTCTCCCAATCCATCAACCTGAAATTTATCCTCATTTTCATTATAACATTCCTCTGTACAAGAATTAGTAAGAAAAATTCCAAAACAAGAGGAAGAGTTGCCTGCTTGGAGCCAATTTAGAATATCTTCTTCTTCCTCGAACTCTATTTGGGGTTGATCCTCTGTTTCTGATTCCATGCAAATGCCAAGTGATTGCATCATGCTGGTGTTCCCTTGATGATCTGGGCCCTCCTCTAAATGTAGCTATGTCAGTTCTTGCCCTTTCTTTTGTACCCACATAGTGTCTTTACCCCAATCATGGATGACACTTGCATGCCTCAGCCATGGTCTTCCAATTAAGAGGGGAAATCCTCCTTCAACCTGGGGTAATTTCAATACCACAAAATCCAGAATGAAGAGATTACCCTGTACTTCCAAAGGAACCTTTGGAATCACTCCCAAGGGCCTTACTTTGCTTTGATCTGCCAAAGTAATAGTGAAATTTGCAGGCCTTGAAGGGTGGAGTCCAATCTTTTTCATTGTATGTTCAGGCATCAAGTTAATGCCAGAACCACCATCCACAATAACTCCTTGAAACTCATGACCTTTAATAGATACTCTCAGCCAAGGACTCTTATAATTTGTAAGGGGCGCTTCCCCTAAAATTTTATCTTTATGCATAACAACAGTCTTTGCCACTAAACTTGTAGTGGAAGCCTCATCAATTATCTGTAAGAGTTCTTACCTGAATTTCCCATCCATCTTTATTAAATAAAAAATACTAACCTCCTTCTTCATGGACTTGAGTAGTTTTGAAGCCTCTGATTCCTTAAGAGCATGGGCTCCAATTTACTTATCAAACTCCTCATGAGCCCTGTTGAATGCATGCCCAATGGCATCACTAGTACATATGAGATCTCCTTGTTGCCTTGTCTCTACACATGTGGTGGCTTTGTCTTCAGATGTCTCTTTGTCTTTATTCAATCCATTAATTCTTGATTCTTGACCCCCATCTACTTGAGCCTTCCCCTTGCTTCTTGTCTGCACTGTAAAGATTCAATTTCTTCTAGCTGCACCACCCTGGTAGATGGTGATGGTCCATTGACTTGATCTAACATTTCTTCTTTTTGCACAAAAATCATTTGAATGTGGGGCCCAGATGAAGAGGCTTCATTCTTAGGACAACAATTTGTATAGTGGTCTCTGGCCTCTAGGCAGTTCCTGCAAGGAGGGGCATTTTGCACCTACTTTGATAGTGTCCATATTCTCCACATCTGAAACAAATGATTGGCCTCCTAGGCCCATTTCCAAAGTTATTACTCTGTCTAGGGTTGTAATTGTTACCTTGATTGGGTGCAGCCGCCATCACATTTGCTGGTGGTAAAGGTCCTCCTTGTGTCCAATATGTTGTTGCAGGTATTCCCCTTGATTGGCATTCTTGGGCCTCATGACCAGCTTT
This sequence comes from Ceratopteris richardii, assembly GCA_020310875.1. Taxonomy (NCBI): domain Eukaryota; kingdom Viridiplantae; phylum Streptophyta; class Polypodiopsida; order Polypodiales; family Pteridaceae; genus Ceratopteris; species Ceratopteris richardii. The sequence goes on along the minus strand of CM035421.1, from coordinate 21,058,372 downwards.
CTTGCATAGTTGGACCCAATCTCAAGTTTTCTAATTCCTCTATGATGATCTTTGCAGTATTTCCATGTTGGAATTGATTTTTGAATGCATCTTTCATTAAGTCCCAAGTTGTAAAATGGTTCTCAGCAAATTGGCTGAACCATTTATCTGCTAATCCTTCTAATGTGGCAGGGAAGAGTATCAAAAAGGCATCCTCCCTGCCCATTAAGCCTCTAGTTTTGCATAGTGCCAAAAGCCTTCTAATATGCTCGTCCGGATCTTCCTGAGCTAGGCCTTTGAAAGAAGGAAATTTTATATTTAATCTTGATAGTAAGGTTTCCAAGTCTACCTGTCCCGCCATGCTCTTTACTAATGAGGTTGAAGATAGTGGACTAGAGGATCTTCTAATAGCCTTCCTTCTTGTTTGCTTGCAGGTGACCCTCAATGTTTGGGACCAGGTTGCGGTCATGGGCTGTTCATAGTCCTTTTAGTATGAGATAATTGATAAGAATATTTACCTCTTAGTCCACTGAATTAGTATTGTTGGCACTTGAACTCTTCTACCCTTTGCACTTGGCTTCTCCTATGCTCAAATCTCCTTGGAGTCCCACCGGGTGTGCCAAATTTTGTTGGGGGATTCTTGGACAAGAAGGGATTTGAGTGTTTGTAGGAGAAAAGGGAAAGACAAGAAGAAAGATACACACTGGAAGCCTGTGTCGATTGATTATAATAAGACAAGTACAATGGTGATGCACAATACAATCCAATGCTTCTATGAAAAATCCCACAGAGTGCTCAATTACAAAATACCAAATACCCAAGGTCTTGTTGCTGCTGGCCTCCTCTCCACGAGACCTCCACCTTCTCCAAGCCTGCACTTGTGCACACCTTGAACCAAGCTTCTAATAAGGGGAAGGGATGGACACCTTACGTTGGCACGCGCACACTGCAATGTGACCTTGGGATCCTTGGGGGAAATGTCTTAATGCTTCTCTGCACACTTCTTAGTCACTCTTCATGCACACCTTGCACTTCACTTCTCTACATCGCACGCTGTGCGTCTCTTTTGCACTTCTCTCACTTGCCTTGCGTAGACTATGCTCCCTTGCTTAGTCTTAGAATAGTCCAAGAATAGTCCTTGCCTTGATTTGAGTGTCGATTCACGTACGCTCCTAAGTGCAAGAGTATCTTGGTGCTCACTTTGATGTCCCAAGATTGTCTCCTAAAGTGGGCAGCCAACGACTCCCTGTTTTGTCCTGTAGTGACTTTAGACTCCAACAAAAATTTTAATTGGGGGGGCATACTTTCACTTCTGCATATGCTGTCGCTTCACACACCTTCACATTTTGCCTTTTAATTCTTCAAATGTGCACATAAGAGAGGGTTCACCTGAACCTTCTAAAACAATTTAAACAACACTTTTGAACCTTAGGGAAATTAGAGAAATACCTCTGCAACCTGCAACCACTTTCTCCAATTCATCCTTTGTGGACAATTAATTGTGCACTTTGACACCTGTACTTCGAACACTTTGACTTTGCCCCTATTGACTTTGACCTTGAGCTTGTTGACTTTGACCAATTTGACTTTAACCTTTTGACTTTGATTGTAGTTGACTTTGACTGCAATTGACTTTGACCAATATGACTTTGACCAATATGACTTTTATGGGCTCAACAATTACTAAAAGACTATGTAAAGATAAGTGAGACATTATGGTTATAGGCATTTATAATAGTCAAGGGAAAAAACCACCTGAAGAGGGAAAAAAGTGCCCCAGTGGTCCTAGTGTGTTCACACACATGAAATATATCAACAAACCCCCCTAGGAGTGATGCGGTGAACAAGGAGCTGGCACTCATGTATAAAGAAGTGCCAAGCTATGTGGAATCAATCCACAAAATGAACTAATCCCAAAGGTTTGCAAAAATCTTCAAACTTCTCCCTAGGTAGAGCCTTTGTGAAAAGATCTGCAATGTTCTCTTGTGTGGGCACATATGCCAAACCGATCTCTCCATCAGAGAACCTCTCCCTGACATAATGATAGTGCATCTCAATGTGCTTAGTGTGAGCACCTCATCAACTCGCAATGTACTCTGACTGTGAGTGAAGGTGGTGGTGGCAAAAGACTGATCAACACCCAAATCAGCCATAAGGCATCTGAGCCACACACATACACTCAAAAATCACTATGAAAGCTTCCCTATACTCAGCCTCACAACTAGAAGTGGCCACAGTAGGCTGATTCTTGCTCAACCAAGATATGCATGAGCTACCAAGCATGAAGCAAAAACCATTGGTGGGCACATGAGTGTCATAGCAACCAACCTAGATAGAGGCAAAGAAACCATGTAAATTTATTGGTAGTTATCCCCTCTTGGGATAAAACAATCAAAGTAGTTGGGTACCACTCAAGTAGCAAAAGATGTGCTTAACTGCATGCCAATGCTTAAAACATGGGTAATGCATAAACCTACTCATCTGTGAGATAGAAAATTGAATATCCGGCCGAGTTATGCATACATAAATCAAGCATCCAAAAGCCTTCTAATAGACAACAACATCTCGAGCATCATGAAGACTCAATCGTAAACCTCTTTCCATACGAGTGGAAATAGGTTTGTAGTCTTCAAGGTAAAAATGTTGCAATAATGTGTCCATATATAATGTTTGACACAAACATATTCCACCGTCAACTTGCATAAATTGAATGCCCAAACAATGATGCAAATGCCCCAGATCTCACATCTCAAATGATGCATGTAAATCAGCCTTAAAATTTGAAATATGCTTCTCATTAGGATGAGCGAGCAGCATGTCATCAACATAGACAACAATGATCAGAAGCACATCATTTGCAAGCTTAACATATAAGGCGCTTTCAGTTGCAATATTCTCAAAAGCATCTGATATCAAGTAGGCATGTATCTTTTCACATCAAGCAGGTGAAGCTTGCTTCAAACCATATAATGACTTTTTCAACCTACAAACCTTGTTTTCATTCCCTTTTTGCACAAAACCATGGGGCTAAAATACACTTCTTCATGTAATTCACCATCCAAAAATGCAGTTCTAATGTCCAACTGATGTACATTCCAACCATGATGAGTTGCAAGTATAGAGGTGCTACAAACAGTAGTCATTTGGCATGTAGGAGAAGTGCTCATCAAAACCAATGCATCTTCCTTGAACATAGCCTTTTGCAACAAGCCTAGCCTTATACCTGTCAACTATTCCATCATGCTTATGCTTTATCTTGTATACACATTTAGTGCCAATGGCCTTCTTGCCATGAGGCAAATCACATAAAGACTAGGTACCATTCTTCATAATAGCATAATACTCTAATTGCATAGCAGCCATCCAATTTTTTGAATTTTGTGCTTCACCAAACGAAACAGGCTCATTCTCATCACAAAGACTAGAGGTATCCATAGCATAGCGATTTGATGCTAAGCACTATGAGAGCCTAATCAAGTACAATATGATAGAGGTGCATCTAATTTTCCTATCTCACAAAGTTTGCACCAACCATTTTTGCATAGTTCTTGATTCCTCTATATCACTCCTCTCATCAACAAGTGGATCATGTAAATCTGCATTAGAAATGGAATGATCTTTATCATCACATGAAACATGTAAAGGCTCAAAAACTGCCTCATTTGGACTAGCACTAGACTATCCACTCGTAAAAGAGGCAACAAAGTGTCATACACATCTTTGGAGCCAATTGATGTCTCTTTACTACATGAAATTAATGGCTTAATTGCATCTTCCACAAAAACAACATCATGGCTACCAAAAATGCATTTAGTATGTGGATGATACATACGATGGCCTTTGCTTTCAAATTTGTACCCAACAAAAATACATTTCAGCTTTATCATCCAATTTTTTGTGTTGTCATTCAAGAATGAATGCATATGACAAACAACCAAAGACATGTAGGTGAGTAACAGATGTCTTTCAACCATGCCAAGCCTCATATGGAGTGATAGACATCAATGCTTTAGTGGGACACCTGTCAAGTACATACATTGCAGACATAATAGCCTCAAGCTAGAAACTATGTGGTAAAGCTTGACTCTTGACCATACACCTCGCCATCTCCATAAGTGACATGTTTTTCCTTTCAGAAACTCCATTTTGTTGAGTTGAAAAAAGTGCCCCAATGGTCCTAGTGTGTTCGCACACATCACTACCAAAATATATCAACAGAAGATGGATACTACATCAGGTGAAGCATTGGAAAATACTACTATGTACAAGAAAATTGTGGGAAGCTTGATATATCTCACAATTACAAGACCTCATCTAAGCTACACTATAGGACTTCAAAGTCAATTTATGCATGCTCCCAGGAACCACATTTAGATGTTTTGAGATGCACTCTACATTATGTTACTACCACATTTAGATGTTTTGAGATGCACTCTACATTATGTTATGCATTGTTTTATGAAGCTAGTGCAAAATTGCAAATTCATGGATACACCGATGTATATTGGGTTGGTATTATTCGAGATAGAAGATCTATCAATGGCTTTCTATTCTCACATGGGAGTGAAGCTATTATATGGAGTAGTAAGAAGCAACCCACTATTGCTTTGTCGAGTACAAAGGTTGATTATAGAGTTGCTGCAATGGCAGCATATGAAGCAGGCTAGAGATGCTAGTTGCATATTTAGGTGTGGAAGTACAGAAGCCAATCATCATTTATTGCGATAACGTAAGTAGCATTTAGTTAGCAAAAAATCATGTTTTTCATGCTAGAACAAAGCATATAGATGTACATTATCACTTCAAAATAGGAAAGTTATTAGCAGGTGATATTGATCTTGCTTATATGAGGACACATGAGCAGGCTGCTGATATTTTCACTAAAGCACTTGGAGCAAAAAAGGTGAAGAAGTTCTAGAAGATGCTTGGATTATAGGACATGATGTTGAGCTTGAGGGGGAGTGTTGAGATATCAAGCTCAACATGTGATGATCAAGTATGACATGTACCACTTTTTCATCTCTGCGACATGTAGTAATTACACTAATATATTTAGGGACACCTTTTAGTGAGTTGTACTAGATTTATCTACCGAGAGTGATAGCACATTTGTTTTCTTATCAACTCACTCATTTATGTACTCCTTTATGTATTGTTCTTTATATATTGGATTGGTTGTATTTTTGTAATAGGTCATTCTTGTATATTCTCTTTATGTAATAGAAGAAGAAGAATAAGATAATTCTTCTTTGCCTCAATCTGTGTGTGCTCCTCTCTTTGTGTGTGTGTGTGAGAGAGAGAGAGTGTGTGAGAGCTCTCTTCCTTATCTCCTTTCTCTTGAAAAACTCCTTATTATACTCCATTCCTCACTTTCCTTGGATGTATGTTGAATGAGGGATACAATAGAGTCCACACAAATGATCACTATAGCATATAGTACATCTACATTCCTTATCTTCCAAGCTTGTAAAAGATTTATATATGGGAGAATCATCATACTTAGATCTGAATGGATTGAAGGTAGGTTGTTTCTCTTGGTCACTTCCTATCACCATCGACAAAAGATTATGAAAATAAAGGATAATTGTAATCTTGAACTTCTAAAGAAAATAATTTGTACCATTCAACTTTTCATCACAAAAGGTTTGTAGATGAACCCATAGTGTTTGCATGGTGAAATCTATTGCACCAATGCCACTTCCATTTCCACTTCTAGATGCTAACACTTCAATAGTGTTGAAGCCTTTGTGCCCCATGAATTTGAAGCCTTGACATATTTGTCTCCGAGAAACTCTCGTATCAAAGCATTCAACTCTTAAGAACTCTAGCATTTGTATAGATAGCAATGTTGTTGACCTTCTTTTTGTAGGAATATCTATAATAAGAACTCTAAAAGAAGAATCTCTTAGAAAAAGTAACATTGATTAGCAACACATGTGCAGTGGCTCACAACAAAATTCTACTTGCATCAAAGATCGAACGGTACTCGAAGGTAGAGTCATCAGGTAGCTTTTCATGATTGATCCACCATGTAGCTTATCACTTAACCTATGCCAGTTTGCTAAAGTAATAGTTGTGGGCTATGTATAAGGGAACCCACTTCTGCTTGAGAGCCTTTCTCCCTAAGTAGGAAATATTTTCTTCTTAGAGTATCAAATAGCCATAAGTATAGCGTAACAAGATTTGTGGGGCATCAATCAGCCTATGAAATTGAAGAATTCACCAATTTTAGAGCACTTAATAGCTTTTTAATCACAATGGGATGATTAGAAGTGCTCGTTAAAAAGAAAGAGTCAATAATTTGAGAAAATCTCATAGGGATTTTTTGGATGTGATGCTATTTAAGGAGCCCAACGTTGTGGTTTAGCCATCCCTCAAGGTGGGAAGTGCATCTTTCTTGGAGCATTTGAACGCTACAACTTCAAGGGTATTGATATGGCCAAAGTGTGACTTGGAAAACTGGTGCACAAGTAGTGTACAAGTTTCTAAGGATATGGGTGCATAGGTGGGTCACAAATAGTTGTTCACAATGGTCTTGTAGGAAAGTTGAATGTAGGTTGCAAATGGTCTTTTTGAATGGTTTTTAAGGCTTTTTAAGCATTTTGGAAGGCCCAAGTGAACCCTCCCTTATGCACACATTTCAAAGAAATTAAGCTCAAAAAGTGGAAAAAGAGGAAGTAAAGACGATATGCAGGAGTTATGTGTGGCCCCCATTTAAAAATTTTGTTTGTCATAAAGTCACTATAGGACAAAATAGGCAGATGTTGTTCTTAACATGAAGAGGTTATTGGGACATCAAAGTGAGCACCAAGATAAACAAGTAGTTGAAGCCATGTACATAAGAGGAATCGACACACAAAGGGCATTATTCTTGGAGAAGAAGGAAGGAGCAAGGGCATACACTACACTAAGAGAGCAAGACAAACTTGGATAGTGCATACTGCATGTTGACAAAGAAGTGAACAATCCTTCAATTTTATTGGAAGCTTGACTGCAAGGAGTGCACAAGGGCAAGCTACTGGACAAGGTGGAAGACCAACACAGAGAAGTTTTATTGCACAAGTAATCGTGATATTTTGTATACTTGTATATGTGCTTCTTTTTCTTAATTTCTATGCACAGAGAACATTTTGTCTTATTCTAGACAAAACTCTTGTAATATTTTATTCTAATCAAGACATACAGGCATCTGGTGCAATTTTCTTTCTTCTTCTTTTCCATTCTTCTTCTACAAACACTGAAGCCCCTTTCAACTATAAAATCCCCCAACAAAATTTGGCACACACGGTGGGACAAGGTAGCTTGAGCATAGGACCACAATTATACAGCGAAGAAGAAGTGAAAAGTTTTTGACATTGTGATTGATGAGGTAACTCTTCCTTTTCCTTCGAATTCATCGTATGCCTAAGGATTAGGATATGCATCTCATGATCACAACTCTGTCACAAACATTTAGAGTTTCTTTCAAACCAACTAGAAGGAAAGACATTCATAGGTCAACCAGTCCTCTTTCATCCAAATCATCAGCCAGAAACATGAAAACTCAAGTAGACCTAGAAACTTTACTTTCATGATTAAATATAAAATGTCCTTCTTTTAGAGGAATAGCATATGAAGACACTAACAAGCATGTCACACAATTTTTAGCCCTATGTAAGACAAGGGGGTTAATGGGAAGAGAAGATGCATTTCTATAACTATTCCCAGCAACATTGGAGGGTTTAGTAGACAAATGGTTTAGCAAATTTCCAAACAACCATTTTTCTACTTGGGACTTAATTAAGGATGCCTTATAAACACGGTTTCAACAAGGAAATATAGTAGACAACATTATTGAAGAATTAGAGAACCTATGACTAGGTACTAGGGAGACATTTCTTGAATTTGTTACTAGATCCAAATCACTTATGGCTAAATTATCAGATCCTCCCCATGATTTTTTTGTCAAAAAGTGGCTTGCTAAACCACTTCCAATATCCACACAATGCAAGATCAAGGAATTAGTGCTCCCCATATCAACAATTCAAGAATTTATTACCACTGCAACGAGGTTGGACAAAATTAGACACCAACATATCATGTGGAACCTAAAGATCCATTAACAAAATTGAGGAAAGAACTTGAGAGTTTAAGAAGATACAAACCCTAGAAAGAAGAAGAGAGTGGAGTGACACAACTACGGCATGAAATTAAAGCTTTAAAGCTATAAAAGGAAGAGGAAGTCCGCGTTGAAGAATTGGCACAACTTCTATATATATATATATATATATATATATATATATATATATATATATATATATATATATATATATATATATATATATATATATATATATATATATATATATATACATATATATAGAAGTGTGACTTGCCAATTATTCAAGAAAACTACCATGAATCGAATAAATGGACTCAAGAGGAATGCCTGCACAAGCATATTGGGGACAAGGAGGAGTCCAACTACCAAAAAATGTAATGGTTGTTGCACCTAGTCAAGGTAACACCTACAACCCACATCCTTGAAGTAATTTTGGGAATGGTCCCAAAAAGCCAATCATTTGTTTAGATGTGGGGAATGTGGACATTATCAAAGCAAATGTTCTCTACCAGAGAATTCTCCTCCTTCTAGAAATTTCCCAGAAGCTAAAGAACACTATATCATTTGTTGCCCAAAGACCAAAGCATCCACATCAGGGCCTCATATTTAGATGCTTTTTGTGAGTAAGGAAGGATTTGCATAAGAAACCATCATGCCATCACCATCTGCTAGAGTGGTACATCTAAAAGAAATTGACTCCTTTGTTAGCAAATAAGAAGCAAAGGGAAAGCGCCTCAAGTAGAAACATGCCAAGAGCCAAGTACAAATGGATCCAATAAGGAAAAGGGGACACTTGAGGATATATCTACTCTAGGTGAAGAGATACAACCAAAAGAAGATCTTACAAGCACAAGTGAAGCCATTGGATATACATTTAGAAAGGCCCAAAAGGAGCTTGAAAAGTCACACATAGCCCAAAAGGAGTGGCCCCCCAAGTTCCAATAGAGATACAAGGTAACATCTTTTACTTTCGACTTTGTTGTATTGAGACTACCACAGGTACTAATCGAGGTTTTTCTCTATTGATTGGGAGACCCTAGCTAAGACATGCTTGCATGATTGGGGCAAGGATACTATGACAAGAAAGAAAAGAGCTTAAAAAAATATTTTTAGAAGAAGGACCAAACAACCAGGGACCTATCAACCTGATGTAGACAGCTAGCATTTGTATGGAAAAAGATATGATGGACAACCTAGAATTTGATTTATATGAGGAAGAAGACATTTTGGCATGGCTGCTAGTAGGTTATTCTTTTTCTTGCTATGGAGTTTTTCCAAATTATTCAAGTACAGAAGAAGTTTATGAAGAAAAGGAGGAGGAAATACAAGTTGTTGGATTGGTTGAACCAATGATAGGCCATAGAAGAGGTAACAAGACACCTCTTAAGTAAAACATCAATGAAGCTGTTTCAAATGCTAAGGAGGAAACTATGGAAATTACCTAAAAAGTAAAGCAATCTATTGAAGAAGTTTCTTTTCCGATTCATGAAATCCCTACAGGGTGGATGCAAGAAAAGGAAGAATAAGTCAATATCCAAAGTATTCCTACATATGAAACTCAATCTATGTGGGATAAAGTGACGGAAGACTCCAAAGATGAAGAAGAATCTCTGGAAACATTGATGGATAGGAACTCTATCAAAGACATTTAGCTAGACAGCAAGGAAAACTCTCATCCTATATTAGTGGCCACCTACTTATGGCATTATGCAGAGATGCTTTCAAAGTTAAGAGAGGATCTTGGGGTCTCTGTTAGACTATCTACACTCAAACAATTGGAGGAAATTTGCCTACATGCAGCAAAGCAGTTGCAGGAGATACAATATAAAAGGAAGGAAGTTCATGATAGAAATTTATGACAAACAAATTAAAGACTATTATTTTTGGCCTTTTACATAGACCACAATTCTAGGAACAATTGTGAGGCAAGTGGCTCCCTCATTGGGAAGGACCATACAAGATTAGAAAAATGCTACAATGGGGTACAATGTAGTTAGAGACTCTGGATGGAGAGGTGCTACCACTAGTCAACATCTCCAGGCTCAAGGCCTATCATCAACAAGAATGAAGTTTTTGGATCACCTAGAACTTGCAAAATCTATACAGGTTGTACATAACTCTTCTCGTACCATTTTTTTTCTTACTTTTTTTCATTTTTATCAATCTCATGCTTTTTTTTAAGGTTTTCATGTAACTTAGAGTTCATTTATAGTCCAACTCATGAGAATATTATGGGAAACCTTTTGAAATTTTTTGGATCTTTTAAAAACTTTTTGAAAATTTTTGGAATTATTTTTCTTTTATAAATGCTCTTTTTCTCGTTCAAATAGATGCAAAAAAATAATTTCTCTGAGGTTTTTTAGTATGGGAAGTTTTCTTGAAGTTGATGCCATTTTTGGAAATTTTTCCTTGATTTTTTTGCATTTTTTGGATCTTTTTGGTATTTTATTGTTTTTTCTATTTTTGGGTATGTTTTTCAAGAAAATGGCCCCATTGCTTTTTTTTAATAGAAAAAACCTCTCTCTTCCTTCTCTCTCTACTTCTCTCACTCTCCCCACTTCTCTCACTCTCTCTACCTCTCTCTCTCTCTTCCCTATCCTCTTTCTCTTCATTCTCTCTCTACTTCTCTTGCTCTCTCTATATCTCTCTCTTTCGTCGCTCTCTATCTCTCTTCCCTCTTTGTCTATTTCCCTCTTCTCTCTCTTTACCTCTCTTTCTTCCCTCTCTCTCTCTACCTCTCTTTCTTTCCTCTCTCTCTCTCTCTCTCTCTCCCTCTCCCTCTCCCTCTCCCTCTCCCTCTCCCTCTCCCTCTCCCTCTCCCTCTCCCTCTCCCTCTCCCTCTCCCTCTCCCTCTCCCTCTCCCTCTCCCTCTCCCTCTCCCTCTCCCTCTCCCTCTCCCCCTCCCCCTCCCCCTCCCCCTCTCCCTCTCTCTCTCTCTCTCTCTCTCTCTCTCTCTCTCTCTCTCTCCCTTCCTCCCTCCCTCCCTCCCTCTCTCTCTCTCACACATACACACAAAGGGTGCAAGCTTGGAGATATTTTGCATAGTTTAGTGCTTTCAGCTCAGTTTAGGTGTTGAGCCTCTGGATGCCATAGCCTTGTATATTCTTCTACCTTGCAACCTCTTTGTATACTTGTTTAATGCCTCATAAGTGTCATTCACATGGTTGAGCAACCAAAGGCACCTAAAGTGGTTTAGAATCTTTCGGGCTTCTCTTGCACACTTATCAGCGGAGCTTTTTTTCTTTTTGTTTTGTTATTTGCCATGTCTTATATGCAAATATTCAAGTAGTTACTTCAGCTTTCTCCAATCACCCATACACTTGGAGTCATTTTCATGTTTCTTGACACTCCTAAACTTGTTTTTCTCATTAATTTCACCAAAATCCATCACATTTCCTTCTTTTGGTCCAACCCTATATGTTTTGTGCACATTTCACATGTGATTTCTTACTTGCACATGTTCCACATGGTCCACTCCATCTTTATTTTTTCATGTGTTTCACATTTTTTATTTGTAACAAATGACACTTGAACTTCTTTTACAATTTTTACCTATCATCTACCCCACATCCTACTCCCTATCTCTTCCTTTTTATGTGAACCTATCCCTAATCCTCAATCAGCCCAGCTTTTTCCTCATTAGCCCCTCAATCCTACCTACCATTCTCTCCTTAACCCATCAACTAATTTTGCTTCTTCCTCCAATCTCATTGATTGCTATGGTGTCATGTCTTGCTATTTCCTTATGAATGTTTTCTTTGCTTCCTTTGTTGGGTTGTTCATATGTTCTTGTCATGGTTTTACCCATTCTAGTGTAGAGGTGACATATCATTGCTCATGGTTTGGCTAACCACTCTTTAGGATGGAGAGCCCATTAGGTGGTGGGAAATTGTTCAATTGGTCAAAATGGTGACTTGGAAAAGTGGTGCACAAGTGACCAAGGATATGGGTGCATAGGTAGTCCACAAATAGTTGTTCACAATGGTCTTGCAAGAAAGTTGAATGCAAGTTTCAAGTTGTTCTTTTGAAGGGTTTTTATGTTGGTACATTTTACCAAACCTAGTGGTAGAAAAGTGAAACCACCAAAAGTAAAAGGAAGAAGAAAATCACTCTACCTTGTTAGGTGCAAATTATGGAATCCCACCAAGTTTGAATTCAAATTTCTCTATAAAAAACACAAGAAGAAAGTCACAAATTAGAGTAAACTTTTGTGTTACAATTAGAGGAGATTCTAGTCGGGATTTTGATCATCATTCAAGCACACATTGTGCTCCTCCTTCCCATGTTTTATACCTAATCAATTCATGTACCATGTGTGCAATACAGATTCATTTTTCAAATCATCTTTGGAGTTTGCTTCAATTGCTATCTCAAGTTCATATTGCATTTTTAGTCAACTTTTATCACTGATTTCTTTGTGTACTTAGTCTTTTGACGTGATTTAAACTGCTATAGGTAAAGTAATAAGTCTATTTGCATTACATGTGGATCATTATTTTACTAGCTACGTCAATTTCAAGTAACCCATGTATGTAAGCAGATTATTCCTAAAAAGTTGGGATGACACCCAATGTTCCTAAATCGATGTCTCTCAGTATAGTCCATAACCTTCATCAAATTTATTGTTTTAGATTCATCATATAATCAATTGAATGTGTGCCAAGTTTCTCTTATCAATTTGAGCCGGCTGTGAGCTCTGAGTGAAATTCCAAAGGGCTTCCCAATGCCCATCCCAAAATGGAAAGTTCTTGATCATCTGTTTTGTATCAAGTCATCTGTTTTGATGAACAATTTGAGAATGATCTTCCAAAGCACTAAGGAGGTATTAACGCTTTATTAGCAAGATCAAAGTGTCTTCTAAGCATCCATAAAGTAATCATGGCAGGTGTAGAGCAGGTTTTTGCAACACCAACCTCATCTTTGGATTGTATCTCCATCTCTTCTCACAGTGCTATCAGAGCATTGCTAAATCAATATGGGAGATGGTTTTCCTTCTGTCATTGACAAATTGGATAGGAACAACTACCTATCTTTTTCTCTAAGGATGGAGGCCTATCTTCAAGTGAGAAATCTCTTTGGATACATATCTGAAGATGAATTCATGCCAACAATGAGGAGAAAAGGGCAACCATCACTTGAAGAGCAAGAGAGACTTACAATTTGGTGTTCAAAGGATGCATTAGCAAGGTGCTATATTCTTAACTCAATCTCTGATTTTCTTTTACCTCATGTGAAAGGATGCAAGACCTCAAAGGAGACCTGGAATGCACTTGCTGCATTTTTCTCTTCAAATACTTGAGCAAGGAAGAATCGGTTATGGATGGAGTTTGCTACATTGAAGAAAAGCCCCAAGAAAAGTATGCCTGATTATTTCACAAAGATGAAGGACATTTCTAATCAATTAGGAAGCATTGGAGAGGTGATTGAAGAAGATGAAATCATAAGGCAAATCATCAATGGCATTAAAGTTGATGACAAGTGAGAATCATTCACAACTGCCATGCATCTATACATGGACATGCAGGTGCCAGATCTTATTACTCTGATGGGCCAACTCTTCACACATGAAGCAAAGCTAAACTAGAATGGTGAATCCTCAAGAGGTAATTAATCTTCTACTCTATACTATGATAAAGCTAAGGCTAAAGATAAGTCAAAGTCTAAGAAGAATGAAGATGAAGGAAGTTCTTTCCAAGCTAACTTCATAGGTAGAGGAAAAGCTAAAGGTAGAGGCAGAGGAGGAAAGCAAGGCAAGGGGAGACCCCAAGCATCTCAGCCTTGCAACATACGTGGTTACTCTAATCACACTACTGAAGAATGTTACAAGAATCCAAGAAATTCTAGAGGAAGAGGATCCAACAGAGGTGGATATGGATCAAATAGAGGTAGATACAATGGAGGATATAACAACTATCACAACAACAATAACAACTATCAAAATGGATATAGAGGAAGGAAGGACTACAACAATTATAATGAGGATCAAAGACAATAAGACTCACTTCTTCTCATGAATCTCTCACTAAAGCAGATTAAGGATGATGATCATGTCTTTTATATTGGCTCAGGATGCTCCAATAATGTATCAGGAAATGTAGCATTGCTCTCTGACTTGGAAGATCCCAACAATAAAAATGAAGTGCAGATAGGAGATGACACAAGGAACTCAGTGGAAAAGATAGGTAATGTCAAGACATCAGATCGGAATATGAATCTTCTAAGTAAGGTATTGTATGTACCTACAATAACTAAGAATTTGATAAGTGTTGGACAAATTGTAGAGAAAGGATTGCACTTCATATTTAAAAGACATGGATTCTATGTGGAAGACCCAAAGCAAGGATTCAGAAAGATAGATAAAGGAGAAAAGATAGGAAGACTCTTCACATTTGAAGTGGAAGATACCAAGAACATAGCATTGTTTAGCTATGGATCTCAAACACTCTCTAAATTAGAGGTATGGCATAAAAGGCTTGCTCATAGTGGTGAACGAACTTTAAAAAAAATATGCAAGGATCAAAGTGTACTTGGATTTCCCAACATCACAAAGCAACATATGATATACAAGTGTGGAGCTTGTCAAGTTGGCAAGGCACATAGACAACCCTTCAATAGGAAGGGCTACATACATCAAGAACTATTGGGACTTGTACACACAAATGTGTGGGGTCCAAGCAAAGAACCCTCCATTTTAAGTTCAAAATATTATGTATCTTTTATTGATGATTGTAGTAGGTGGACAATTTTATACTTCATGAAACATAAAGATGAACTTTTCAATTGTTTCAAAAGATATCTTGCACTTGTAGAGAATCAAACAGGTAAATGTCTCAAGAGACTTAGATCAGATGGTGGTGGAGAATACTTCTCAAATGAATTTGATGCTTCCCTTCAAGAAAGAGGCATCAAAAGAGAGGTAACAACGAGGTGCACTCCTGAACTCAATGGAGTAGCAGAAAGAAGAAACAGGACCATAGTTGAAGTAGCTAGATCTATGATAAATGAGAAGAACCTACCTAATTACCTTTGGGTAGAGGCGGTATCAACAGCTACATACCTTGTAAATAGACTCCCATCTAAATCCTTAGATGGTATAACTCCATATGAAGTATGGCATGGAAGAAGACTGTGTACCTAAGAACCAACTTAGGGACTTGTGGAGAAAGAGACTATACCTCAATCCCCTCAAGTGCATATAGTGGGATTCACACTTTAATTATCAATCCGATGAGTATCAAAACCTAGCCGAGTGTATGAGGACATGCATTCAAATGATGATCAATGCAAATGAGCTTCCCTAAGAGTGCAAACAAGGCAAGTACTTATCCAAACAAGCTTCAACTATCAGTCATGGTGTCGTGATACTTGGAGCAGCAGCCAATAGTAAATTGAACTTTTCTCTCAACTCAGAACTCCGAACATAGGAAATAGCATATGCGTTTCGAAGCTCTCGAGAAGACGCATTCAATGGTGTCACTCAATTCTGATGCTTCTACTTCAATTTATGAGAAAAATACTGAGTCACGGGAAAGACCTTCCTACATACATGTGCCCTAAAAATGGTCCTTTCACACAAGAGACCGGCACTTTATTCACTAAAAGGCTAATTTCCTACTAATCTACATGGGTAAGCTACTATTCTTCTATGGGGATGCATCTAGAGGACTCCTCTAGTGCATTTACAACAGAAAATATGTTACAAGAATGGTTATAATACAAAAATTGGGTGTCCAAATCGGAAAAATTTTGGGGCCCTTCTTTTTCTCTACCATGTGCTCTCTTTGCTCTGAAACACTCTCCCCCTCTTTGTCTCTGTCGTCCCTTGACAAGCTTTACTTCTTGTCTTCAACTTGTTTAAGAGGTCTGAATACACGCACCCAACGATCAAAGCGACAACAAGGACTGTCAGACAATTGGTTATCTTATCCGAGGTATGTCCTTTGCTTCTGTTTCATTTAGCAAATTAGCTTCACGTATCATGAGTTGCTTCCACTGTTCTGCTTTCACACCATAATGTGGCGGCTGTCTATGGTCAGCGAAGAAGCTTAGCTCATATGCCACTAGTCTGGCATTCAAGTTAGATGACATCTTTAAGAAGATTTCTGAATCATTTTCAAAAAATCCTGTGAAAAAGGCTTCTTCGAACGTTTGCATATAGGTACTCGGCAAAAACATCAACCTAGAATAATATGCCATTATTGTTGGTCGGCTAGGCATAACAGACAAGTCAAAAACAAGAATATCTGTTCCTTGATTAATGCCGATGAAGTTCAAAAATGTATATGCCACATGTTTGAAGACCTTTAATACTGTAAGTATCATACTAAGTATTTTATTGGTCATCTTGATAGTTAAATCGGGTACGATTGCATAATTTTGCAGCCAAAATTCAATGGTTTTGATCATGTAATCCTCCGTAGGTAGATAGTTATGCGGTCGACTTGGAAGTAGTGGATAGTTTAGCCACTGTTTATTGATCACACCAGTCTTTTGCATATCCAAAAATTCTCGTGCTTCTCTGCACCGTGGTGTTGGACAAAAAGAAGGATTTACCTGTAATAAATATGGTGCTGCTTGCCAGTGCACTCGTAATGTAGGATGTTTCTCCAAAAATTTTCTTCTCCAAACAGGCTATGCAGCTTCAAATTCTTCTTGAGTAAATTTGAACGTGTCATTGTTGAACTGCAGCTGTTCGTCTGGATTTTTCTATGTGATCTTCTTTATGTATTGTCTTGTTTTCTCTTTCAATAGTCCATACGGAATGTTGAAAGGCTTCATGATAGCCTCCAAGTCTTTACCTTTCATGACTTTGATGACTTCATTTTCAAAATTTTCCTTGCTTCTTTCATGACTTTGATGACTTCATTTTCAAAATTTTCTGTCAACCGGGACACCAATAGTGCCCGTTCCTTCTGACTTATGGCATTGGATGATCATCATGTGGTTCTACCATCTGCTCTTTTATTGGAGAATTATAAATCGGGGGAGATAGAGGACGTACCTCTACCTCGTCAGTAGGACTTTCTTGTCTTGGCTCTACTGGTGTCCCGATTGGTGTTGGCTCTGTTGCTTTAACGTTTAATTTTGTAAGTCGGTCAGTCTTTTCTTTTATTTCTTGCATTGCTGCCCTTAGAGCTTCTTTTGTTGCAAGAAACTCATTGTCAATTTCCGCTACCTGATCCATGTTTTCACTATAACTCACGACAAGTTTGCCATTGGCTGTATTCAGTTGCTTTTTGAGCTCATTGGTGTCTTGAATGTACTTATGTTCCCATTCTGCTCTCAATGCCTGCTCTTGCTTCAACAATTCTGCATACTTCTCAATCTGATCTCTTAATTCTTTTTGGTCAATATCCATAGTCTCTTGTTTTTCGATAGGTTGATCATAATAGCAATGACTTCATCAATTCTTTATTTCTGTTTTGTAAATTGTCATTTTCCTCCATGTACACCTTTAGTTGTATTTCAAGCATATTACTTCTAGCTTTGATTCTCTCCTTGCCTGCTTCACTATCTTCATGTTGTCTTTGTAATTCTGTCAGTTGTGTCTGTAGCTGATGATGCTGGTGCATCAATGTATCACATTGTGTTTTTACTGCGAGTAACTCCATTCCTTTGGATGTAATCTCTTTCTGGGCCTGGATGAGCTGTGCGGACAGTTGTTCACTCATGATTGGAAATTGATTTTCTCGCATGGCCTTGTCATAATCCGCATCTGTATCCATCATTTGCTGTTGTGTCTCCATGGTCGTTTGTATCATTTGCTTGACAACAGGTTTCAATTGAGTGACATCCACATTTAACCAAGTGGTAGGGATACTAGGTTCTGCTCCTGTTGTCACATCTTTCCCTTGTGCCACGTGTAACGTAGTATCATGGGGCTGCCTAATATGAAGTTGGATCCTTGGCTCAGCCTCCATGTGGTCAATCTTGCCTTGAGGTGTATCATCAAGTACCTCGATCACAATTGGCTCCTTATTTGGTTGTCGGCCTGATTCTTGGTCCACTGGAGTTTGTATTTCCTCTTTGATAGGTGGTTTTGCATCTTTAATAGTTATTGGAGCTTCCTTGATACTGATCTTTGACTTATCATTCAATTGAATGACATGCTCTGGTTTAGTGGGTTCTTGGCTCTTTGCCTGTCCCTGTTGGTTGTCTGGCGTGACTTCGACTTGATTAATCTCTGTCCATTCTTCATTGTGAGTTTCTGTCCTTATATTAGTGTCTAGAGTGTCTTTTTCATGACTAGATTCTGCATCAGAGCTCGAATCTTCTAAACCTAATTCTTTGTATCTGGCCACTTGTTCAGGGGTCTGTTCTTTATCTTTCTGTCTCCTTTCTTTGCTTGCCTGTCTGTAATGGTGACCTTGAATATGTAAATTTAATTGCCCCTGCATAAACTGATGTGTTTCTTCTAGGGCAGCAGAGAGATCTCTTTTCGTAATTGGTTGTTGGGTCCTAGGAATCTTTGGGCTTCTTCCTCTCTAAGGCGCTTTGTGCCCCTCATGGATTTCTTTGAACTCGTTCCTACTTCTTCAATAGGGATGGCTGTTTTCTTTTTCTTTGGAACCGTCACTGACTTGGCATATTTGGCTAACTCTGTGGAGGTTGGCATCACGCGCAAGCAGTTCTTCATATCCAGTGCCTCATAAATAAGTAGGGTCAAGGCCGAACTACCATTTAGAAACTTTTTCTGACCCCACTTCTTCTTTGCTTAAAATAGACGGTCTTGAACATATGGAGTCATATTTACTTGATTTCCAACTTGCCTCATAGCATGCGAGAGTAGTTGCACCACAATCTTTTGAGGTGTTGTATATCTATGCATGCTTGGAAAACAAAAGTGCTGGTGCACTAAGCAAACAGCATCTTCAATGTCCGTTCTTTTGATGTCCAGAAAGGTTTTCTTTTTTGGATCATGACATTCATCTTTGACATTCGTGATTCCCTCTTGATTCCACCCGAAAGCTCTGTTAATTAGCTCATGAGTGAATTGAATCGTTTTCCAGGCACCCACTTTATCCAGTACTCTTGCCTCTAGGACTGACATCTTATTCGATGCAGATTGAAGTGTATTCATTACTTGCGTACATCTCTAGAAATCTGGCATATAGATCGGTAGTCTTAAGAATGCATCAATTCCGACTTGTGTCCAGACATCCGTCATGCGCGGTAATCCTTGTATGATGGTCTTAAAATCTTGTGACATGATAGGGAATTAGTGATCCCTGTCCATAATCTTGATGGTCGCCATGAAAATGAGTTCCGATACCAGTTGGTCATCCAGAAACCAATGGCCTCTTGCTTTTGTTATTGATTCCAATGGAAGAAGTTGGACCTCTTCCCCTTGCATAGCTTCGGAATTAGTAGATGCCATCTGCACTCAATATAGAGTATGAATTAGTGGCAAGATAGTATAAAAAATCCTCCTTCATTTGTCTTTCATAAGATTGGTAATGCTCCGTGTGAATGGTGTCGTCCCTTCCCCGTGTGTGTGAGAAGGGTAATACCTGGGATTTTTCCTACTTTTAGATATTTTTATGTTTTTGTCTGAAAGAAAAACAAAAAATTTAGTTCATATCCGAAGCGGTTATTAATTTTTTTTAAATTTTTTTTAGTAATTTTCTTTAGATTATGTACAAGTGCTCTCCTATTTCCCAAGTGTAAAATGTGCTTCACTATCCTGAAATAGAAGAATAACGTGCCAAAGGCTTGGCCTTGTAATATGGCCCTATCATGCATACTTTGGATTCTGGTAACTCCATATGTGTGCAACTCGAATTACTTGGTTGATGCATAGAGCTAGTCTTGCCTTTCGGCATCCAGATCTGCTTCACACTGTTGGGGTAGAGTGTATTCGTAACATTCCTGAAGAATCTGGTGCTTCTCATGTTGTACATCTACTTTATCTGCTTTTTGAATCTTGGAATGGTTTTTGAAGCATATGTAGACTCCTTCTCTGTCCTGTAGCTATTCATCTTTGGTTGTTTTGCCTTTAGACCATACTGATTTTCCTTGAGCATTGGTTCATCCTTTTTGATGATTGTCATTTGAGTACATGACTTGGGAATCCATATTTGTGTGCGGGCTGGTTGGGCAGCTATCACCTTCTTCGGAATCCATACTTTAGCAATTCTTTGTGGAACTAAATATCCAGAGCGATTTTCAGACTGGTTTTGTGGGTTCTTCTGATGTAGCAAGTAGTTCTTTTGTTGAAGATATGCAGCCATTTGGTCCTTCCTTATCCAAGCTTGTCGAGTGTAAGGAATGGGGTATATTTCAATAGGTGCAGACTTGTGATTACCCAGAGAACTAGTCTCTCTCGTGCGTGGTTCTTTGCTAAGGCTGTTTTCAAATAGAATGATACTCTTGTGACTTGCTAGATTAGAAGATGGTGTGCAAGCAGAATTCAGTGTATCCTCACATGAAGTACTCGATGAAGGGGTTTCCATAGTGCTAGTGAACATACATTCATCACTGTGTTCATTTGAGTGAGTTTTCGGTTCTATACTTGCGGCTTTGATTGGTCGTTTGTCTAGCATGCTGAATACTTCACGATGTCCTATCTTGGCCAAGATGTATCCTAAGGCCAATTGAATAGTTACTTCATATTCGTATATCCAGTTTTGACCTAACACACGCTCTTCCAATAAGTCCTGATCGTGACATACTAAGAGTTTTTGTTCCATTGTGTTGTTTCCAAGGTGTAGAGGTAAGATAATCTCTCCTATACACTTGATGATCTTTCCTCCTATTCCAATCAGCTGTGCCTTAGATGGGTGTAATTCCTCTTTGAGTGTCTGTGTCAATGAATACTTGATGCAGCTTATAGCGGCTCCTGTGTCAATGAGAGCATCCACTAAGTGGTACTCTTTTTTTCCGGCTCTCAAATTCAAATATGGTTGCATCCTTTGTTGACCTAGGTTTTCAGTGGCTCTAAAATTAGCCATTGGGACGAGTTCCTCTCCTAGTCGATATCTCTCGTCTCTCTCTCTCATCCATTCCTTTCGTCTCCTGATTCATTCTAGCACTTCTTGTCTAGCTTCTTCTCGTATTCTTTCTTCCTCTAGACGCATATTCTTACCCATTATTAGTCGTGACATTATTTCTTCAGTCAATGGCTCCATATATTTTTTCACTCGACATCCACTGATATAGTTTGGCAATACGTCTCCATCCAAGGTGGCTAAACTGATGGCTCCACTGGTAGATATACGATTGATGATTAATGGGCCATATCCTCTTTTTTGCAGTTTCTTTGTGTGTTGTTTCAGGGTATATACCAAAACTAAATCTCCTTCCTTCAAATTTTTATCTTTAATATGAGCATCAAAATATGTCTTCTGTCGCCTTTTAGCAGCATAAATCCCTACTACTGCTTGTAACCTAGTTTCATGTAACTTCTCTATTTGCTCCAATTGAGCTGATAGTTCATGTCCCGTCCATTGATAAGTTGTTGCGACTCTAAGAGTGGGTATCAAGAAGTCAATTGGCAAAATAGCATTATGTCCGTATACTAAGTTAAAAGGAGTAGTTCCTATGGCAGTCTTGTAAGCTACTCGGAATGCCCATAAAGCATGATGTAATTGTGGGTAATTGTCTCTTATGGTGGCAGCATTTACTTTTTTCAAATTTATGCATACTCTTAACTTACCATTTTTTTTCGGTACGACCACCAAAGGTGACACCCATTCCGTGTGTTCAATCTCATATATGAACCCAACATCTAACAGTTTATCTATCTCTTCTTTGATCTTTGCTGAGTAAACATCGTTATATGTGTATGGTCTTTGTTTAGAAGGTTTAGCTTCAGATGTCATATGGATTCTATGTGCACATATAGATGGATCTACTCCTTTCAGATCCTTATATGTCCAAGCAAAGACATCCCTATATTCTCGAATGAGTCGTATCAACTCTTTCTCTTCTTCTTTTGAGACATCTTGACCTATAAAAGTACATCGTTCTTCTCCTTCCTCTAAGGTTACTACTATTTTCTTGGTTTGTTCTTTATTGTCATATGCTATTCCTGGCTGTGCTTCTCATTTTGGCATTTGAATAGCAATTCTTCTCTCTTCTACTTCATATTTTTTGAAGTGGGCGGGCACTTCAAATTGGTCTTGAGGCTTGTTTTCTTCGTCATTTTTTGCTTTATCTAATCCAAGCTCCTCTTCCTGTGTTGGTTCTTGATTTATTTCATTAGCTATGACACTTACTTCTTGATTTCCACTTTCTATTTCCATTTGCTCTTGCTCCATTTCAATGCTCTCATAGTCCTCCTTCCATTCCTTTTCTATCACTTCCCCTTCTTCAGCCTCTTGAAGAACTACCACATATAGACTAACGTCATATCCTTCCTCATCAATACATTCATTCATGGTTATCACTTCTTCATTTACACACACGTCGAGAGTGGCTAAAATCTCCATCCAACCATGAGGTTCGAATTCTTCATCTAGGAATATTTGAGGCATATAGGCTGGATCTTGTACAGATATAGCGATTCCCTGCCTGTGCTGCCATCCTTTCCTCCTATCCTCTTCCTTTTTCGCAATTTGACATATCCATAGATGAGTGTCTTCATTCATCCACGATTGATCGCTTGAACCTATACTATGAATCGACTGATTATCTTCCTCCTTATGAATCTGATTCCATTGTAAGGGAGGAATATCTTGATATGTATATGTGTGGAGATTTATTCTTGTGGTGGTTCCTTCATGCTGTAGGTATACCGCGTCTTTTCCCCAATCTTGCACTACCTTTAGTTGTCTCATGAAAGGTCTTCCAAGTATCATTTCATAATTGCTAGGACTTTCAAATTGACATATCGCTAAGGTGCTCGAACTCAACTCCGCAAGTGGTAAAAATTACTCTTTCCAATAATCCCAAGGGTCATTCAGTGTGTCCGTATGCCATTTGTATCTTCATGCGTGTTGGTCTTAAAGCTGGTTTTCCCCATTTCTCCCAGATTTCTCTAGTAGCAATTCCTACTCCAGCTCCAGAATCTAAGATGGCTTTAGTAGTGTAACCTCTATAGGTAATTGGAAGGCACGTGTTTCCTTCATCTCCCTCACTAAAATCTCCAACCTTATCGACTGGGATTTTTAATGTGTTTACTTCATCAGACATCTCCTTTTCTTCAGCCTTGATCTCCAATTGGCTGGTCAGTTTCTCCTTCAAATGTGGTTTGATCCTCAATAGTTCTTCCAACATCAGAGTACAAGGGATTTTTACTTTTTTAAGATGTTGTATGATATCCGATGTTTTGACTGATGGGTTCGGTTCTTTTTTCCTTATTGAGGGAATGCAATATAATTCCGAATTATGTTCGTACTCTCCCGTGAAATTTGGCAAGACCTTTACACTGTCATTTTCTTTGTCACTTGGATCAATTGGTATTAATTCTTCTGAATTCAGTTCAGGTATGGAGTCTTCAATTTCATCTTCTGCTTCTAGCTCCTCAAAGGGTGGTTCTATTCCTTCCACTTTCTTCCATCGGTCTTCTTGGACTCTTGCCCACAAGTCTTTAGGCCATTCTCCATCTACTTCAGGGACAATGGATCCTTCCCTTTTATCCTCACAGTGATATTCAGTATGTGTCTCACCTTTTTTGGTTTTCTCGGGGTCATTAGGGATGACACACTCTTGAAATTCTTTTTCGGGGATTCGTGAATTGGGTAGTTGAAGAATAGGTTTTTCTAAGATCTGTTGGGCTACTTCAATTAATTTTTTGCATATCTCCAACCTTTCCTTCTCTAAGTCTCCTCGAGGATATTCTCTCTCATGTTGTTCGATGGTAGGTCCTGCTCTTATTCGTGCCTTGTACGCCTGAATCCACATGGCTAATTCTTCAAGCATGGGATCTGCTAAAACTGATCCTACCTCTTCTTTTTTTGACTTTCTTTTCCGAATTTCTTCTTCCTCTGCTTGTTTCTCTTTTGGATTTTGTTCGCTCTTTTCATTTTCCTTCTTTTGTTGTAGTTTCTTTTCCTTCATCCTATCTCTACGGTTCTTCCATCTCTGTGTTTGTTTACTTGTAACACTT
This sequence comes from Ceratopteris richardii, assembly GCA_020310875.1. Taxonomy (NCBI): domain Eukaryota; kingdom Viridiplantae; phylum Streptophyta; class Polypodiopsida; order Polypodiales; family Pteridaceae; genus Ceratopteris; species Ceratopteris richardii. Next base: position 21,034,244 of record CM035421.1, on the reverse strand, counting down.
TTCTCAGGCTCTTCCGAGTCTTCAACTATTTGAGGTGTAGGTATGTTCCTTTCTCTGTCACTTTGATCAGTTTCTTTAGTTTTGTCTGGGGTCTCTCTAGCTTTGGCTCTAGTTATTGCTTTCAATGGTACAGTGAACTCCTTATCACTCCCTGATGACTCTATCACTTCTATCACGTTAATATGCACGTTAGAGTTAACTTTGTCGGGGTTAAAGGTTCAGTAGAACTCGAGATATGACCTTTTGAAGGTACTGCTCTGAGTGAGTATAGCAGAGAACAAAACAGAGAAGTAAATGATGATAAATGTATAGATTCATATATGATTACAACCACATTGGCAATGAATCTTTGCACAATGGGAGTAGAATGATAGAGCTATGGATTAAGCTCTTCAATCTCTACAAAATGACATGAAGTGGTCACGTACAAGGCTTTCTAATCGCCTCTTCCTTATTGCTCTTTTTATAGCTATTCTTGGAGGGAGTTTTGAATTCGAATTCGAATGGCTCCACCTAAAAGTGATCCCCAAAGTTAGGAGAGATTCCCTCAGCTCAAAAATTCATGGTTTTAGGTAGATAGGGCCACGACTTTGCTTTTACATCATGGATGAGGTAAGCCATCCTTTTCCCTTTTTCTTTTTCAAATTACAAGAGATAAAAAAGAACTCTTTTACAAGAGGTGTTCACATGACTACACATGTGACTTACGAATGAGGATAATATCAATCATATCAAGCATTTAGGCTTGGGTAAAATGCACCAACAGCTCCCCCTCAAGCCTAACATGCTTGGCCTCCAAATAAGTCTTCAATTGTCCTTAATTTGTTGCAAGCCAATCATCAACTTGAATCTACTTAACTTCGTACCATCAAGAGCTTTAGTCAACATGTCTGCACATTGCATATCTGTAGAGACATAGGATAGTTGAATATCCTTGCTCATTAGCTTCTCCCTTACATAATGGTAGTGGACTTCAATATGCTTGGTTCTAGCATGGTATACCGGATTAGCTGCTAGATGTAATGAGCTTGTGTTGTCACCAAAAATGTGAGGTGTTGAAGAATGAAGTCCAAGATCTGTGTACAAAGACTTTAACCACATGATTTCTTGAGTTGCATTAGCCAAACCTCTATATTCAGCTTCAGTAGAAGATAATTCCACGGTTGGTTGCTTTTTCGATGACCAAGAAATGATTTTTGAACCTGCAAATGATATATACCCGGATGTGCTTCTTCTATCATCTTTAGATCTGGCCCAATCTGCATCTGAGTAGACCTTTAGCTCAATATCTGAAGTAAATGAATGAAACAAACCTTCATTCATGGTCCCCTTTAGGTACTTGAGGACTCTCTTGGCCGCTTCCATATGTGGTCTTCTCGGCTTATGCATAAATTGACTCAATATGCTAACACTATAGCATATATCCACCCTTGTGAGTGTTGCATAGTTCAAACTTCCAACCAAGCTTTGATAGCTTGTGATGTCTTCAATTGGCTCTCCTTCATAAGCACTAAGCTTATGATTTTGCTCCATAGGTGTACCTGCACACTTGGTATTTTCCATCTTGAACTTGACGAGCATGTCATGCACATACTTCCTTTGTGTGATGTATATACCTGAATCTGAGTAGATCAACTCTAATCTAAGAAAATAAGTGAGTGGTCCAAGGTCACTTATTTTGAACTCCTCCTTCATTTGACTCTTTACCTGTTTGATTCCTTCAAGATCATTGCCTATGATAATAATATCATCAACATACACACATAAATAGATCACTTCAGATCCATTCCTCTTTATGAACAAAGAGGTATCTGCCTTGCTAGCTTTGAATCCTTGGTCCTACAAATAAGTCACCAATTTGAAATTCCAAGCTCTTGGAGCTTGCTTCAATCCATACAAAGCTTTCTTTAGTTTGCATACATAGTTAGGATGATGTGCATCCTCATATCCAGGAGGTTGTGCCATATACACTTCCTCAGAAATCCATCCATTCAAGAAAGCATTCTTTACATCAAGTTGATAGAGATTCCAATTTCTAGATGCAGCAAGACTAATGAGAACCCTAATAGTAGGCATTTTTGCAACAAGAGAAATAGTCTCCTCATAATCAATACCATGGGTTTGAGCAAACCCTTTAGTAACTAACCTTGCTTTGTGTCTATTTATACTTCCATTTGGATTCCTCTTGATTTTGTATATCCATCGAGATCCAATTACCTTCATAGATGGCTTGTTAGGTACAAGCTCCCAAGTGTCATTCTCCTTCAAGGCGTCCATTTCTTCATCCATTGCATCTCTCCAAGCTTTCTTGCTTTGTGCTTCTTCGAATGTGGTAGGTTCTTCATTGGTTGAATCCTTTGCAATGTAGATTGAGTGCTTCGTGACCAAAGAAGTATCATAACCAAACCTCTCTGTTTTCTTCTTCTCCCTTGAAGACCTTCTAAGTGGTTGATGTGAGCTCTCGGGTCCATATGTAGCATCCTGCATCTTTGCTTTACCTTTGTTCTTCCATAGCTTTAGTCTTTCCAAGTCTTCTAGGTCAATCTCCGAATCACTTTCTTCAATCTGCTTCGGCTCCTTTGGTTGAAGTGATGGAAAATCTTCATCCAAGTCATAAGGCAGCTTCACTTTCCTGTCATCATCAAACCATGATTTGTTTTCATCAAAAATTACATCTCTACTCACAGAAAATCCTTTATTGGTTGGATTGTACAATCTATATCCTTTTTGGTTTTGATCATAACCAATGAATATACACTTCTCTGCCTTGGGATCCAATTTCCCTCTTACTTGAGAAGGAATGTGAGCATAGGCTAAGCATCCAAAGATTTTACAATGCTCTAGACTAGGTCTTCTTCCATTCCACACTTCATATGGAGTGGTTCCATCTAGTGACTTAGATGGCGGCAATCCCTTTCATTGAGCATGGACCTTGCAGCTTCGACAATAGCTCTGTTCCTCCTCTCTGCTACACCATTGAGTTTGGGTGTATACCTTGTAGTGACTTCCCTTTTAATGCCTCTTTCATGCAAGAAGGCATCAAATTCAAAAGAGAAGTATTCTCCTCCACCATCTGATCTGAGTCGTTTCAAAGTCCTACTTGTTTGGTTTTCAACAAGAGCAATATACTTCTTAAAGCAATTAAACACTTCATCCTTGTGCTTCATGAAAAATAGAATGGTCCACCTGCTACAATCATCTATGAAAGACACATAATATCTTGAGCCTGATATAGATGGCTCCTTACTTGGACCCCACACATCCGTGTGCACTAGATCCAAAGGATTTTGATACATATATCCTTTCTTATTGAAAGGTTGTCTATGAGCCTTGCCGAGTTGACAAGCTTCACACTTATAAATCATGTGTTGCCTTGTGATATTAGGCAAACCAAGTACACTTTGCTCCCTGCAAATTTGTTTGAGTGTCCTCTCACCAATGTGAGCAAGCCTTTTGTGCCATATCTCCAACTTTGTAAGACTTTGAGATCCATAGCTAAACAAAGCTATGTTCTTTGTATCTTCCCCTTCAAAAGTGAAGAGCCTTCCTGTCTTTTCTCCTTTGGCAAACTTGGATTCCTGAAACATTCTTCAGTAGTATGATTAGATAAGCCACATATATTGCAAGGTTGAGATGATTGGAATCTCCCCCTGCCTTGCTTTCCACCTCTGCCTCTTCCTCTAGCTCTTCCTCTACCTGCAAAGTTTGCTTGGAAAGAGCTACCTTCATCTTCATTCTTCCTATTCTTTGACTTGTCCTTGACCTTAGCTTTATCAAAATATAAGCCAGAAGTTTGATTACCTCTTGAGGACTCACCACCTTTGCTAATCTTTGCTTCATGAGTGAAGAGTTGGCCCATGAGTGTGTTGAGGTCGGGTACATGCATATCCATGTATAAATCCATGGCTGTTGTGAATGACTCCCACTTGTCGTCTGCTTTGATTCCATTCATGATTTGTCTTATGATTTGCTCCTCTTCAATTACCTCTCCAATGCTTCCAAGTTGGTCGGAAATCTCCTTCATCTTTGTGACATAATCAGTCACATTTTGCTTCGGGCTTTTCTTCATTGTTGTGAACTCCATCCACAATTGGTTCTTCCTTGCTCGAGTGTTGGAAGAGAAGAAAGAAGCAAGTACATTCCTGGTCTCTCTTGATGTCTTGCATCCCTTGACATGAGGTAAAAGAAAATCAGAGATTGAGTTTAGAATATAGGACCTTGCAAGTGCATCCTTCGAACACCAATTCGAAAGTCCTTCCACTTCTTCATGTGATGGTTGCCCTTTGTTCCTCATGGTTGGCATTGCTTGATCTCCGGATATGAATCCATATAGATTCCTCCCTTGAAGGTAAGACTCCATCCTTAGAGACCATGCCGGGTAGTTTTTTCGATCCAATTTGTCAATTGTTGATGGAAATCCATTTCCCATGTTACTTGACTATGCTCTGATACCACTGTGAAGAGAGATGGTGGATGCAATCCAAAGATGAGTAGGTGCCGCTACAACCAACTTTGCACCAGCCAACTGAGACTTCAGGGTTGATTAGTAGACCCTTTGAGCTTCCTAAATCCACCAAAATATCAGCCAAGTACTTTGGAATATGTATCCCAAAAGTTTAAGTCAAGACAGACTAGTTGCGAAATGACTAGCTCCCAAAACTTGCTATTTTTGGACATACACCTGTTGGAAAAAATGAACAGTGCTCTCAACCTGGTAGGAATTAGAAACATTCCTTTTGGGAATAGAAAATAGACTTAGCAAGCTTCCCAATCCAAGTTAAAACACTTCAAATGATGGACTGAGCACTGAGAACAAATTTTTACAAAGTCTGGAACATGCCTGCCATTCTCGGGGCTCTATAGAGATAGACCAGTGAGCAGTAAATTGCCGATATCTTCAAGATTATTCATCCAATGACCATGAAAATTTAAAGGTCAAAAGTAGACAGTATGAGCTATCAAAGGCACGTTAAATCACTGAAAATAATTTAGTAGAACTCGAGATATGACCTTTTGAAGGTACTGCTCTGAGTGAGTATAGCAGAGAACAAAACAGAGAAGTAAATGATGATAAATGTATAGATTCATATATGATTACAACCACATTGGCAATAAATCTTTGCACAATGGGAGTAGAATGATAGAGCTATGGAGCAAGCTCTTCAATCTCTACAAAATGACATGAAGTGGTCACGTACAAGGCTTGCTAATTGCCTCTTCCTTCTTGCTCTTTTTATAGCTATTCTTGGAGGGAGTTTTGAATTCGAATTCGAATGGCTCCACCTAAAAGTGATCCCCAAAGTTAGGAGAGATTCCCTCAGCTCAAAAATTCGTGGTTTTAGGTAGATAGGACCACGACTTTGCTTTTACATCATGGATGAGGTAAGCCATCCTTTTTTCTTTTTCAAATTACAAGAGATAAAAAAGAACTCTTTTACAAGAGGTGTTCACATGACTACACATGTGACTTAAGGATAATATCAAGCATATCAAGCATTTAGGCTTGGGTAAAGTGCACCAACAGACAACATTCTGAGGATGGGGTGGTTGTTATCCTAACACCGGTTGTGGTTGATTGTAACTTTGATAGGCATACGGTCGTGGTGCTGGTGTTTGCTGCTGATATGTGGGATATCTAAAGGCTTCACCTCCTTGATCTCTCTGAGGGTATCCGTAAGATCTCATGATAGGTTGTACAGGTCTTGATTGCTTGTTGTAAGGACAGTTTTCCGTGCCATGATTTGTATACTTTTGTTCTATGCAGCAATATTGTAGAGGGCCCGGAATGGGTGGTCTATTGTAAGCATAAGCAGGTGGTGGGACTACTCCCCTAGTGCACAAATGAGAGGGATGATCACCTCCACAATGCATACATCTTCTAAGCATGGGCACTCTCATTGGGTTGTTGGGGTAGTTCCTTTGTCCTTGAACATTTAGTTTCTTTGCTACTAAATCGGCTATTTCCTCTACATTGTTCTTAGGGTTTGATGTGTTGCTGGCTGAATCTTCACTTTTGATACTACCTTGAGGTATTTTCAGATCCTCGGCTAGATTGTCTTCTAGGTCGATACATTCCTTCATACACTCTTGCAAAGTTTGAACTCTTTTCACATATACCAGAGATCTCAATGATCCATTCACTAATCCTTCCAAGAACAATGACACCATCTTATTTTGAGTGGGTCTCTCTTCCATCGGACATCTATCCACATATTGTTTGAATCTTCTTGCTGGCAATCTCACTGATTCTGTAGGAGCTTGCTTAAAGCTATGGATCAATGAGGAAGAATTATTTTTAATCCCAGATTTAGTGAATTCCTCAATCATTTCTTGATAGACTTGTTCCATGTTTTGAAAATTATTAGGGTCTAATGGCTGGAACCAAGCTAAAGCTGTGTCTGTCAAAGTTAGACCAAAAGATTCATATTGGATCAAGAAATCTTCCACTTGTTCGGCTCTGATTACTTGCTTAAATTCAGCTATATGATTGTAAGGTTCACTAGAACCATCATAATGGTTTCTCATGCATTTGGCAACTTGAATTGGCCTCCTTCAGGCGGTCTAGGCATCACAGGGAAAACGGCTCTTCCAATGGGTATACCAGGTCCTCTTGCTACAGGTGGTCTAACTGGGGCAAGAATTCCGTTCCTTGGGTCAATAGGTGGCTGAGGCTGATAGTGGGGGTTATTTGCAGGCATAGCAAATTGTACGTGTGTCCTGACCGGAATATGTGTTTGTTGTGTTTGTCCTGACTGTTGAAATGAATTATTATGAGAGGTTCCATGTGGGTTTTGTGAAGTAGTGGCTTGATCCCTCGGGGGGAACACTGGAATGTTCTGATATTTCAACCTTGCTCTTTCTAACTCCGTTAGAGGCTAGTATCTCCTATGATTTTTGTCCAAATATGTGATGATGGTGGGGAATTTAGGATATTGTAACTCATAGACAGTAACTGGATTAGGGGCCACTTCCCATAATGAAGAGTGATCTCTAAGGAGATGCTCCATTCCATTGATCAAATATACATCCATTAAGGAGTCATCTTGGGGAACCAGGTCTCCTCTCCAAACCCTAACAACAGTAGATCTCCCTAGGTGTGGACACTTGCACTTCATCTCCTTCTTCATTAAGGTTATGAGCATTGTTTTCTTCCCCAAGTTCATTGATGTTTTCAGGATGTTCTGTAACAACATACTGGATATCCCTTTTATCCATATAAAATCCTCCTGCATACTTAACTGCTGGCCTAGGCACTATGTAAGCATCTAAAGCTTTCTTTAGTCTCGCCACTGATTGGTTTAGACCATCCAGGTAGATAGGTATCTCATTTTGGTTGGTGTTCACATATTCCAAGGATGTCTGATATTCTCCCTCAATAATTGACATCATGCCAATCATCGGTACAATGTTGTGCATATCCTCTGAAGCCATAGGAATTTCTTCCTCTGACTCACTAGAGGTTTCAGAATAATGTGAGCGGATACTGGGTTCGGCTACACTTCCCACTGAAGAGATTACACTTCTTTGGCTTCCTAGGGTTCTTCCAAACCTTAGGTTCATTCACTTAAAAGTTCTATTTAACCTCAGCCAACCTCCAGCTCCTAGAGTCCTTCACTAAGGGTCAGAATTCTAGAAAAATTTGGTTAGGAAAGGACTGACTGTGAAACCTCAGGTCACGATACTTGACCCCAAAAAAGTTCACGATACTCGATACTTGATGAACATGATACTCGACCTTTGAACCAGACGATACACGATATCTACGAGAAATGATACACGATACTTCACAGAAGATGATATACGACACTTGGATAAAGACCATACTCGATACTCCGGTTCACGATACTTGATAGTTGCCCAATATCGTGTGCCAAACACGATACTCGATACTTGAGGAACACGATACTCGATACTTAAGAAACACGATACTCGATACTTGGTAGGTATCGCGATCATGGATCTTGCGATACACGATACACGATATTCACCGAGAACATGACCACGATACTCGATACACAACAAGTATCACGAGGCAATTCAAGACGATACTCGATACTCGTCAGGTATCGGGAAAATAGTCTCCGCGATATACGATATCTAGCAAGTATCGCGATCCGAAACTCACGATACATGATACTCAACGGGTATCGCGATCCGAAACTCACGATACATGATACTCAACGGGTATCGCGATCTGACTTTCACGATACACGATATGCGATATCCAACAAGTATCGTGAGAAATTCTCAACGATACTCGATACTTGGCATGTATCGTCAGACCCGATTCAACGATACCCGATACTTGACAGGTATCGTGAAAAGGATTACACGATACTCGATACTCAACGAGGTCAGGTATCGTGATACTCAACCACAGGAGATCATGATACTTAGGTATCGCGATACTCGACCGCGAGAGAAAAAAGATACTTGACACTTTTCAATTTTTGCAAGTGTTTCTTTTTTGGTTTTTGAGTGCATACACATGTGTTTTGAGTGCATCAACCCTCCCCTCTTAGCCTGAATTAGCAAAATATTTCTTCTCTACCCCGGTATGGCCTTCACGATACTTACCGCAGATCATTTTTCTGAAAACTTGATTTCAGAAGTAATTTTGCACAAGGATTCAGTGTGTGCTCACCTTGGAAGCTCTTCCCACTCCCTTATCCCTCTGGCTTGCTCTGCAAGGCTCCCAAAATCCCCGGTCTCAACTCACGATACTCGACAGAGTGCACACATGATACTTGTGTTGGGAACAAGTGAATTGAAAAGGACAATGCTTTTTGGTTTTTATACTCTTTTCTTTTGAAAGATTCTTTCTAACTCCAAAGACTCACAAGACTAGACTTAATGGCTACTCTAACTTCCTAACTACTCCCTTCTTCCTCCTATTCTACTCACTCAACTCACTTCCCTAGACTAATAACTCACTACACACACTTCAAGAGTGAGAAGTAGTAAGTGCGGATGAGTGTGACTTACCAAAGAAGAGAAAATCACCATTCTTCCACTCACTTCAATGCAAAAAGCTACTTACCATCACACGAATGCCTCGGTTTGATTCGACACTCCCCGGCAACGGTTCCAAAAACATGTGTACCTAAGAACCAACTTAGGGACTTGTGGAGAAAGAGACTATACCTCAATCCCCCTCAAGTGCATATAGTGGGGATTCACGCTTTAATTATCAATCCGATGAGTATCAAAACCTAGCCGAGTGTATGAGGACATGGATTCAAATGATGGTCAATGCAAATGAGCTTTCCTAAGAGTGCAAACAAGGCAAGTACTTATCCAAACGAGCTTCAACTATTAGTCATGGTGTCGCGATACTTGGAGCAGCAACCAATAGTAAATTGAGCTTTTCTCTCAACTCAAAACTCCGAACATAGTGAATAGCATATGCATTTCGAAGCTCTCAAGAAGATGCATCCAATGGTGGTATTTTCACTCAATTCTGACGCTTCTACGTCAAGTTATGATCAAAATACTGAGTCGCATGAAAGACCTTCCTACACTTCAGAACTTCCTACACTTCACACACACCTTAACCACAACAAACAAACACTTTCATGGATAGAAAACAATTCCTCACACTCGTTTTAAGCAACACACATGCATACAAGCTCACAAAGAAGATGATATAGAGAGGAGAAGACACAAATTCGAAATTATGTGCTCTTGATTCTCACAATGGCAAAAAGTCTTTACAAAGAGTCACAAATTGACTTATATACATGTGACCTAAAAATGGTCCTTTCACACAAGAGACCGGCACTTTATTCACTAAAAGGCTAATTTCCTACTAATTTACATGGGTAAGCTACTATTCTTCTATGGGGATGCATCTAGAGGACTCCTCTAGTGCATTTACAACATAAAATATGTTACAAGAATGGTTATAATACAAAAATTGGGTGTCCAAATCGGAAAAATTTTGGGGCCCTTCTTTTTCTCTGCCATGTGCTCTCTTTGCTCTGCAACAAAGACCAAGCCTAGAGGATTGTAGGATCTTTGGATGTTTAGCCTATGCTCATTTTCCTTCTCAAATAAGAGGGAAATTGGATCCCAAAGTAGAGAAGTGTGTTTTTATTGGATATGATCAAAATCAAAAGGGTTACAAATTGTACAATCCCACTAACGAAGGGTTCTTAGTTAGTAAGGATGTAGTTTTTGATGAAAATAAATCTTGGTTTGATGATGACAAGAAGGTAAAGCTACCATATGACTTGGAAGAGGACTTTCCATCTCTACCAACAAAGGAGCCAAAGCAACTTGAAGATAGTGATTCTGAAGATGACATGACAGAGTTGGAGAAAATGAATGTTAGCTCAATAAATGTTCGGTTTTGGTGCACTAATATGTTTGTATTTGGCAGAAGAAGATGTTTGATTACAGGTATTTGAAGACTGATCAAATGTTTGAAGGGAAGTATTTGCAACTACATGATGCCATCATGATCAGAATGGATCGGGAACTTGGTACTGCTGTTGGAAATGCAGTGATTGACATGTATGCCAAATGTGGCTTAGTTGATAAAGCAAAGGAGGTCTTTGATAAGCTATCAGCAAGAAATATTATATTATGGACCACATTGATTGCTGGCTTGCAAGCATGTACCATACTTGGAAGTTGGAGCTACATGTAAGGGTGGGGAACTACATGCTCAAGCTGCGAGAAGCAGTCTATTCAAACAAGACACTACTTTACAAAGAACGCTAGTTGAGATGTTATGCGCACTTGGGAGCAGCTTTTCTTCCTCAAACTCGCTGGACCTGATAGAGCATCGCTAGCTGATGATGTTGCAGTAGATGAACAAGGCAACATTTATGTAACTGATGCTTTGGGAGGCTCATATGGAAAGTGACTTCAGATGGTTCCAGCTTTGAAGTTCTGACAGCAGAGGGGGCGTTTGCTGTGAAGCCCAAACATTGGCTCATAAGCTTTGTAACAGTGAATGGAATTGTTTATCACCCAGATGGTTTCTTACTTGTCATGCATACAGCAGGTGACTGCATATTCAAGGTCTCTTTAGATGGTAAAATTGTTCAAAAAGTGGTTATGTAGGGGACCTTTTGTGGGGAGGGAATTGCCCTTGTTTCGCCTACGAAGTTAGCAGTTTCTGGTCTCTGGACTGGGGCTAAGCTTGTAGAGACTCATGATATGTGGTCAAGTGCCAATATAACTCACTTCTATGCTGGCCCACGCCATAGGCTTGCTACATCAGTCACTGTGAAGGATGGAGATGTGTTTATAAATTACATGGTTGGACAGGGTATTCCCTATTACTTAACGATTGGGCAAGCTGCCTTTACACCTGTCTCTTCTTGAATGGTGTGGCAGATATGATTTTGGAGATTGTCGTCTTCGGAAAAAATTAGCTTGTTTCCATCAAGCGGAGAACCATTTGGGGGGGGGCCACGAACAGATAAGGGAGGGGTTTTTTCCACGTATGGGGGCTCTCTCTCTCTCTCTTGTTTTTTTCGTACAGGTATCACCGGAGGAGGACTAGAGGAGGAAGCGAGTGGACATGCAAAAGGAGGAGTTCTTCTTCGTTCCAGCGGGCTGAGGATTGGGGCGCATGGGCTGTTATTTCGGGGGGGGAGCTCTCGATCTCTGATGAAGAAGGGTGTTCCGAACGTGGTAGGGACGAGCGCATGTCGAAGTATGTTTCTTCCCAAGCTCGATATGAAGCCGACGGGCAGGAATGCTTCTCCGGGAAGGAGAATATCGAGAACATGATTGGGAAGATTATGTGATTCTATGTTATGAATTGCATGGGCTATATGCGCACATTGATCAATCTATATTTCAATTTGCAGTACATCTGTTCCTGTGTGTGCCTCGGTTAGGATGTATAGGTATATATGTACCTTCCTTGAGTTGAGCTGGCTGCGTAATGATTTATGTCTACATGCTTATGGTTCATTTTCTTGTTTCCTCCAAATGAAATAATCTCATAGAGAGGGATGATGACGATCACGCAGTGGGGTACAACGTGAAGCTTCTAATTATGAAACTTGTAATTCCTCTGTAGACGAGGTTATGGCATTGCTTTTCACAACCAGGTGTGCAGCATTGTCAAGGTTACAACAAAGAGTGTCCGGTGTTCTCGGTCATTAGCTCCACGCAACCAAAGGAATAAGATGGAGGAGGAGGGGAAGGTCATCGATTAATGAAACTTCCATCATCACAAGAAGCCCATTTTACCTCTGTTTCCACCGTGAAGCTCTCCACATTGCCGGTGTGCTCAGCGGCAGCTGCTGATGCTGGAGGCAGCAGCGATTCCACACCAAGTTCAAGTGAAGGGTTTCTCACCAAGTATCCTGCACTGGTGACCGGATTTTTCTTTTTCATGTGATGCCCTTCTAAATACGCATGTGTAAGAGTGAACACCTTGAAGGCAACTTGCCAGGAATTTCTGATAAAGCTTTTGGACACTATTAATAATGCTCATAGTTTTCTTCTTTCGAGTGATGGGAGATTCTGTGGTGGGAAACTTCCTCTTGTGAATCATGGTTCAGACAAAGCGCCAATTTGTTTTGAACATCCCTTATTGAGGGACACTGTCATTGTTCAAGGTGATGGGCCACATCATAATATTGGATGCAGTGGTCTCTTGAAGGAGGTGGTAGTGAGCCGGAAGTGTGCCGAAGCTGTTTTAAGAGGAGCCAATGTTTTTGTACCTGGAGTGCTTGCATGCAGTGGACACGCGGAGCAACAGGACATAGTTGCAATCTCAGTTGCTTTAGAGCATCCAAATGAGAAGGGTGAATGGGTGGTTGGTGTGACAAGAGGAACTGTACTGCTCTCAGAACATGGAAATATTCAGTTGGAGAAGAAAGATCGGATGCACTGCTATATTGGAAAGGGAAGAGCACTACTTTCAAGGGCGGGAATGTTCAGAGAATCTCATGGAGTTGCAGTGGAAATGGTAGAGTGGGTCTATAATCTTCCTCCCCTACATGACATTTTGGAGGGTGATATTTTCCTTCAGAATCTTCCAAGTATACTAACGGCCAGGGTTTTAGGTAACAAATTTCATCATGTCTTATTATTGTCTATACAAGTTCTAATACACATGAATTTATCTTCAATTGTTTTATGAAGCTAAGTTTCAGGGATTCCAATCTGTTTGGGGTTCATGCATTTGCTTTTGCGCTTATTTGAATCGTTATGTGTTGTTGTTGTACCATTAAAGCATCCCTGTATTTCTTGTTGGTACTTATACATTACAAATTTTAAGGAGCATCATACTTTCTTTAAGCTGAGCATGATTCCTGCACGCATATCTTCAGTTGATGGCTGCTAGGTGATTTAGAAATCAGGCCTTATCGTATGTCACATTCTTATGCAAATTATGTTAACATTCATCGCATAGTCCAATTTGAGAAGAAATCCTCTAAACAAGTCATAATATGGGCAAGATCTTGTGAAGCCCGAGAGTGAAAACGTGGTCTGGGACTTGAGATCCGGTTTGATGGTAGCCGACTGCTTTGGAGTTGCGATCGAAGAAGAGCTCTCAAGAGACGAGGATGACCTAATGAGGAGAGTCGAAGGAATGGAGCATGAAATTGAGAAGGTACAAAGCATAATCCGTCGATACGGTGACCAAGCGGGTAAGGCATGTGACGAGTTCCACTTGGAGTTAGAAAGAATGAAGAGTGCCCAAGCAGAGAGCGATGAGAAAATGAGACATGTAGAAAAAGAGAATGCAAAGCTGAGTAGCAAACTCGGTAGGTGGATGAATCGGGAAGATGACGAGACGCGAGGACAGGTGGAGGATCCGAGAGCGAGGAAAACGGAGGAAGAGTTGAAAGCGGTGTTGGATAGGTTGGATGCGTTCGGAACAGAGTTAGAAAGGACAAATAATGAATTGTTGAAGAAGGTAGATGACCTGGATGAAGAAAATATGAGTAGAATCTGGGAGGAGAGGTCGATTCGAGAAGAGGTTGAAAAGTTGTCTGGCCAAGTCGGGAGGAGCGAGGAGGTTCCTTTGGAAATAGAAAGAAAGATGAGCCATTTAGAAGAGGAGAAGAAGAAAATGTGGGTTCGGTTCCATCAAGTGGATGATGAGATTTTTTGACTCCAAGGCAGTGATGAGTGAAAAGAAGAAGGGATAAGGGATTTAGCTTTGAAGCTCGAGGCATTAAGAGGTGTAGTAATGAATGGTGGCCTTCCAGACCGTATCGCCTGGCTAGAGGACAATATCAGCAAGCTGTCGAATCATGTAGAAGCTCTGCGAGGCAGAGGATGGAGATGAAAAAGAAAAAGATGATATGATGGATGTCGGTGAGGACGGCTTGAGTTTGATTAGGGTTTGCCTTGCGGATTGCGAGTCAAAGATGTGAGGACGGATGGACCAAGTCTGTTGTACGCTTAGGACTGAAGTGACACTTTTAGAGGTTTCAGGTCGACAAAGTGGTTAGTATGTGTGGGTTTTGCGAGGACGGGTTGACCATGGCATTAGTGGCTGGATTTTGGCTTGAGTGGCAGCAAAGAGGAGATATGTCTCATTGGGATGTCCACGAGGGGATATATGTGTGTGTGTCGTGATTGGGATGGTTGGGAAAAGATCCTTTCTTTTGTCTCCTAACTCTCGAGATGCGGGAATGAAAAGAAAATGAGAAAAATATATGTTTGTGTATGTGTGAGTGTGGCTACGCGCCTATGTGGGCCGATAGGTGGGTGGACCCACTTTGGCCGGGTGGTCAAAGCCACGAACCGACGTCGGTCTCACATAGGGCTAGCTGTCTGTGTGTCGTGCGTTGCGTTGGGTTGGTAGATGGGTGGAACAAACTCGATCGGGTGGTCGAGTCCACGAGTTGCATCCAGCTTCGGCGTAGGCCGGCAAGTGTGAGTAAATATGTGAAAAAAAAAATGATGAAAAAAGAGAAAAAAAAAATGTGGAAAAAATGAATGAGAAGAATTCCTCGCTCGAGGGGGGACATAAGAGAGGTGAGAGAGCATGATGCTCGGATGGGAATATATGTGTTTGTGTTGTGGGGATTTGGGTTATGTGTGGGCTCCCAATGAGGTATGTCGAATGGAAGCTTAAGCTCGGCTAGGGTTTTGGTTGCGATGTGTGTATGGAAAGCTTGGACTTGAGGAATCCAATCGTGCTAGTTGCATTGTTTGTCTGCAAACCTTCCGGAAGTGTTCAGTTTGGCTCTTAGGTGGTATGACAACTTGAGAAGTCTCGAATCATGTCGCCGATGAGCGATCTTGGCGGAGTGAGCTCATGTTAGGCTTGGGTGGTCTTTGCTGTGTGTCCAACAATTCAGAAGAGGTGTGGTGGTGACCTAGCATCTGATCTAGTTGACGAGCAAGAAGAACAGAGAGATAGACAGGAAGGCAAGTGGGAATAGGAAACCCTAAGTTGAAGAGGCATGAAAAATAAACAGGAGGACTCGATTGGAAATGGAAGAAGAATTAGGGGGAGGTGGCGGTATAGCCTCGAAGGTAGGAAAAATGAAATTCAAGGATGGTACTTGCTTACATATATAAGCTGTGTGTAGAAAGTGTGTTGATATGTGGAATAAAGATGTGTGACGTGTTGAATGAGTAGTCGAGAAGAGTGACGAGAGCGAATGTGGATATGTCTTCTGTTTGCATGTATGTATGTTGTGCGTGACGAGAATGCATGAGTGATGCGGGATCGTGATGTGTGTGTTGAGTATATATGTGTGATGTGGATGATTGTCTTTCCATTTTGGTTGTAAATGTTATTGTGATTTGATGACGAAAAGTTCTAATGTTTAATGAAGTTTGCAGACAGGTGGACATGTCGATGAAGATGCGAGAGGATGGACAAAGATGGTAAGTGAAATGATTGGATTTTGGTACTGACCGATGATTGTATGAGGGTGATCGCAGGTGCTACATTGAGGAAGAAGAGTATGGGCATGTAAGGTAAAGATTTGTATTTGATTGAGTGATGATCCCATGTCGGAACTGGAGTGCAAGTAGCATATCGCTCGTCGAGGACGACTTCGCAATTAAGAAGAGGGGAGTATGTTAGCTCAATAAATGTTCGGTTTTGGTGCACTAATATGTTTGTATTTGGCAGAAGAAGATGTTTGATTACAGGTATTTGAAGACTGATCAAATGTTTGAAGGGAAGTATTTGCAACTACATGATGCCATCATGATCAGAATGGATCGGGAACTTGGTATTGCTGTTGGAAATGCAGTGATTGACATGTATGCCAAATGTGGCTTAGTTGATAAAGCAAAGGAGGTCTTTGATAAGCTATCAGCAAGAAATATTATATTATGGACCACATTGATTGCTGGCTTGCAAGCATGTACCATACTTGGAAGTTGGAGCTACATGTAAGGGTGGGGAACTACATGCTCAAGCTGCAAGAAGCAGTCTATTCAAACAAGACACTACTTTACAAAGAACGCTAGTTGAGATGTTATGCGCACTTGGGAGCAGCTTTTCTTCCTCAAACTCGCTGGACCTGATAGAGCATCGCTAGCTGATGATGTTGCAGTAGATGAACAAGGCAACATTTATGTAACTGATGCTTTGGGAGGCTCATATGGAAAGTGACTTCAGATGGTTCCAGCTTTGAAGTTCTGACAGCAGAGGGGGCGTTTGCTGTGAAGCCCAAACATTGGCTCATAAGCTTTGTAACAGTGAATGGAATTGTTTATCACCCAGATGGTTTCTTACTTGTCATGCATACAGCAGGTGACTGCATATTCAAGGTCTCTTTAGATGGTAAAATTGTTCAAAAAGTGGTTATGGAGGGGACCTTTTGTGGGGAGGGAATTGCCCTTGTTTCGCCTACGAAGTTAGCAGTTTCTGGTCTCTGGACTGGGGCTAAGCTTGTAGAGACTCATGATATGTGGTCAAGTGCCAATATAACTCACTTCTATGCTGGCCCACGCCATAGGCTTGCTACATCAGTCACTGTGAAGGATGGAGATGTGTTTATAAATTACATGGTTGGACAGGGTATTCCCTATTACTTAACGATTGGGCAAGCTGCCTTTACACCTGTCTCTTCTTGAATGGTGTGGCAGATATGATTTTGGAGATTGTCGTCTTCGGAAAAAATTAGCTTGTTTCCATCAAGCGGAGAACCATTTGGGGGGGGGGGGGCCACGAACAGATAAGGGAGGGGTTTTTTCCACGTATGGGGGCTCTCTCTCTCTCTTGTTTTTTTTCGTACAGGTATCACCGGAGGAGGACTAGAGGAGGAAGCGAGTGGACATGCAAAAGGAGGAGTTCTTCTTCGTTCCAGCGGGCTGAGGATTGGGGCGCATGGGCTGTTATTTCGGGGGGGGAGCTCTCGATCTCTGATGAAGAAGGGCGTTCCGAACGTGGTAGGGACGAGCGCATGTCGAAGTATGTTTCTTCCCAAGCTCGATATGAAGCCGACGGGCAGGAATGCTTCTCCGGGAAGGAGAATATCGAGAACATGATTGGGAAGATTATGTGATTCTATGTTATGAATTGCATGGGCTATATGCGCACATTGATCAATCTATATTTCAATTTGCAGTACATCTGTTCCTGTGTGTGCCTCGGTTAGGATGTATAGGTATATATGTACCTTCCTTGAGTTGAGATGGCTGCGTAATGATTTATGTCTACATGCTTATGGTTCATTTTCTTGTTTCCTCCAAATGAAATAATCTCATAGAGAGGGATGATGACGATCACGCAGTGGGGTACAACGTGAAGCTTCTAATTATGAAACTTGTAATTCCTCTGTAGACGAGGTTATGGCATTGCTTTTCACAACCAGGTGTGCAGCATTGTCAAGGTTACAACAAAGAGTGTCCGGTGTTCTCGGTCATTAGCTCCACGCAACCAAAGGAATAAGATGGAGGAGGAGGGGAAGGTCATCGATTGATGAAACTTCCATCATCACAAGAAGCCCATTTTACCTCTGTTTCCACCGTGAAGCTCTCCACATTGCCGGTGTGCTCAGCGGCAGCTGCTGATGCTGGAGGCAGCAGCGATTCCACACCAAGTTCAAGTGAAGGGTTTCTCACCAAGTATCCTGCACTGGTGACCGGATTTTTCTTTTTCATGTGATGCCCTTCTAAATACGCATGTGTAAGAGTGAACACCTTGAAGGCAACTTGCCAGGAATTTCTGATAAAGCTTTTGGACACTATTAATAATGCTCATAGTTTTCTTCTTTCGAGTGATGGGAGATTCTATGGTGGGAAACTTCCTCTTGTGAATCATGGTTCAGACAAAGCACCAATTTGTTTTGAACATCCCTTATTGAGGGACACTGTCATTGTTCAAGGTGATGGGCCACATCATAATATTGGATGCAGTGGTCTCTTGAAGGAGGTGGTAGTGAGCCGGAAGTGTGCCGAAGCTGTTTTAAGAGGAGCCAATGTTTTTGTACCTGGAGTGCTTGCATGCAGTGGACACGCGGAGCAACAGGACATAGTTGCAATCTCAGTTGCTTTAGAGCATCCAAATGAGAAGGGTGAATGGGTGGTTGGTGTGACAAGAGGAACTGTACTGCTCTCAGAACATGGAAATATTCAGTTGGAGAAGAAAGATCGGATGCACTGCTATATTGGAAAGGGAAGAGCACTACTTTCAAGGGCGGGAATGTTCAGAGAATCTCATGGAGTTGCAGTGGAAATGGTAGAGCGGGTCTATAATCTTCCTCCCCTACATGACATTTTGGAGGGTGATATTTTCCTTCAGAATCTTCCAAGTATACTAACGGCCAGGGTTTTAGGTAACAAATTTCATCATGTCTTATTATTGTCTATACAAGTTCTAATACAAATGAATTTATCTTCAATCGTTTTATGAAGCTAAGTTTCAGGGATTCCAATCTGTTTGGGGTTCATGCATTTGCTTTTGCGCTTATTTGAATCGTTATGTGTTGTTGTTGTACCATTAAAGCATCCCTGTATTTCTTGTTGGTACTTATACATTACAAATTTTAAGGAGCATCATACTTTCTTTAAGCTGAGCATGATTCCTGCACGCATATCTTCAGTTGATGGCTGCTAGGTGATTTAGAAATCAGGCCTTATCGTATGTCACATTCTTATGCAAATTATGTTAACATTCATCGCATAGTCCAATTTGAGAAGAAATCCTCTAAACAAGTCATAATATGGGCAATGATGAAAAACATGGTGTCAGGAATTTTTCATTCTACTTATGCCATTGGACTTGTCTGACTGAAGATCTAAGGATGCTAACTAGTTTATCACTTAAATCAACGCACATCGATTCAATACCATGATATCTTGCATGTTGATCCTTCGCTAAGGAACTTTGCCAGCCTCTAGCACACCATTCATGAGAACATGTAGGCCTTAGCTTTTTCACAGATCATGCATCAAAATATGGGAAAATGTGTACCAAAACTCTTAAGTGCTGTGCTGTCACATTCTAAGTTGATTAGGACTTTTGAGTAAGACCTTATCAAGTATCTAAGCCTCTTGCATGAATTCAATCTGGAGACTCGATGAGAGCTTACTTTACTGCAAGGTGAACAGGCTTTCACCATCACTTTTTCCGTGGCCGTTAGAGCCCGATTCATTTGGTGCGTTTGCCGGGAAGCATATGAGCTAGTGCATAGACATAGGAAGAATCCATTGCGAGATAATTGTGGGCTCTAAGTAATCCAGTTGGACCGATTCCGAGGAATTTAGATCAAATAAAGTTTCGTAAAACCACTTTTTCCCTTGAACTCAAGACCTATTCAATGAAGCTATGGAAGAACAAAGGGAAAGCTAAAATGGAAGAATTAAATCAAGGACTAGAAAGCTCTCTACAACCAATCAAAATGTCAATGAGAGAAAAGAAGAAGCCAAAAAGATATGGATTTGATACATCCTTAGTTACAAAGCACTCAATCTACATGGCCAAGGATCTCAACCACGAAGAACCTACATCCTATGAAGAAACGCAACACAAGAAGGAATGGAGAGAAGCAATGAATGAAGAAATGGAAGCTCTCATGGACAATGACACATGGGAACTTGTTCCAAGAAAACCATCAATGAAGGTAATTGGATCAAGATGGATTTATGAAGAATCTAGATGGTAGTATCAATAGGCATAAGGCAAGGTTAGTAGCTAAAGGGTCTGCTCAAACCCATGGGATAGACTATGAAGAGACCTTCTCACCTATAGCTAAAATGCCTACCATTAGAATACTTGTTAGCATTGTTGCATCTAGGAATTGAAAGCTATATCAATTAGATGTAAAAAATGCATTTCTAAATAGATGGATTTCAGAAGAAGTCTATATGGCACAACCACCTGGTTATGAAGATGCACATCAGCCCAATTATGTGTGCAAATTAAAGAAGCCTCTGTATGGATTGAAACAAGCTCCAAGATCTTGGAATCACAGGTTGGTAACCTATTTGAAGGATCAAGGCTTCAAGGATAGCAAAGTAGATACATCTCTATTCATAAAAAGGAATGGATCAGAAGTTATATATCTCTATGTATATGTTGATGATATAATAATTACAGGGAATGACATCAATGGAATGAAGCACGTAAAGGTTGGAATGAAGAATGAATTCAAGATCAATGATCTTGGACCTCTCACATATTTCCTTGGACTTGAACTCATTTATACGATTCTGGTATCTACATTACTCAAAGGAAGTATGTACTTGACATACTTTCTAAACTCAAAATGGAAAACACTAAGCATGCAAGTACACCCATGGAGATGAACCATAAGCTAAGTGCTTATGAGGAGAATTCATTGAGGACATCACAAGCTATCAAAGCTTGGTAAGAAGCTTGAACGATGCAACTCTCACAAGGGTGGACATATGTTATAGTGTTAGCATACTCAGTCAATTCATGCATAAGTCAAGGTAGCCACAAATGGAAGCAGCCAAGAGATTGCTCAAATAATTGAAGGGCACAAGTAATGAAGGGCTATTTTATCCTTATACCTCAGAAATTGATATCAAACTCTACTCAGATTCAGATTGGGTTGGATCTAAGGATGATAGGAAGAGTACATCATGTTATTTGTCTTTTGCAAGTTCAAAGTTAGTCTCATGGTCTTTAAAGAAGCAACCAATTGTTGCTTTATCATCTATTGAAGCTGAATACAGAGGATTGACCAATGCAACACAAGAAGCAATGTGGTTGAAATGTTTATACTCAGAGTTTGGATTACATGCCTCAACTCCTCACATCCTTGGTGATAATACTAGTTCACTTCACTTAGCAGCTAATCATGTTTACCATGCTAGAACCAAGCATATTGAAGTCCACTATCATTATGTAAGAGAAAAATTATTGAGCAAGGACATTCAATTGTCCTATGTATCTACTGATCTCCAATGTGCAGATATGTTGACAAAACCATTGGATGATGGTATCAAACTAAGAAAATTCAAAGGCATGATTGGATGGATGGAAATCAGAGAGGAATGAAGACTCAAGCATAATAGGCTTGAGGGGGAGCTGTTGGTACATTTTTCCAAGCCTAGTTCTTGATTAAAACCATTTATGTAATGACACTTTGTGTACTCTCAATGAGAGATGTCATAAAAACTATCTCTTATAAAAGTAGAAAAGTGAAATCTCCAAAAATAAAAGGGAGAAGAGAATCTTGCAACCTTGTTAGGTGAAAATTATGGAATCAAAGTAGGAGAAGTCAATTAGATGAGATTCCCCTATGATGGAGGAACTTTTAGGTGGAATCCCACCAAGTTTCAATTCAAATTTCTCTATAAAAAACACATGAAAAAAGTCACGAATTAGAGCTGACTTTTGTGTTACAATTAGAGGAGATTCTAGTCAAGATTTGGATGATCATTGAATCACACATTGTCCTCCAACTTTCCATGTTTCATTTCTAATCAATTCATGTACCATATGAGCAATATAGATTGATTTTCAAATCATCTTTGGATTTTGCTTCAACTACTGTCTCAGGTTCACATTGCATTTTCAATCGAATTCAACCAGTGATTTCTCTTTGTGTACTTATTCTTTTCAAGTGATTTAAACTGTTATAGGTAAAGTGACAAGTCTATTTGCTTGATCTCAATTTCCATGACATTTGGATCATTATTTTATTAGCTACATCAATTTGTAGTAACCTATGTATGTAGGTAGATTATTCCTAAAAAGTCGGGATGACACCCCAATGTTCCTAAATTGATTTCTCTTAGTATAGTCCATTAAAATTCATCAAATTTGTTGTTTTAGATTCATCATGTACGCAATTGAATGTGTGCAAAGTTTCTCTTATCAATTTTGAGGAGGCTCTGAGCTTTGAGTGAAATTCCATGGGGCTTCCCATCCCAAAATAGCAAGTTCTTGATCATCTATTTTGTGTCAAGTGATCTGTTTTGATGAATCAATTTGAGAATGATCTTCCAAATCACTAAGGAGGTATTAATGCTTATTAGCAAGCTCAAAGGTCTACTAAGATTCCATAAAGTAATCTTGGTAGGTGTAGAGCAGCTTTCTGCAACACCAACTTCATCTTTGGATTGTATCTCCATCTCTTCTCACATTTTATGCATACATTTGGAGAAATTAAGGTCAAGTGGAAGGAAGTAAAGAAGATACGCAAGAGCTTATGTGTGGCCCCCCTTTAAAATTTTGTTTTTTCATAAATTCACAACAAGACAAAAATAGGCAATCATTGGTCTTAACATGAAGAGGTTCTTGGGACAACAAAGTGAGCACCAAAATAGACAAGTAATTGAAACGATATATGAAAGCGGAATCGACACACAAAGGACATTATTCTTGGAGAAGGAGGAAGGAGCAAAGGATTTTACTACACTAAGAGAGCAAGAGAGATCAAGACACACTTGGACAGTGTGTGCGTAGAGAGGCAAGGTGTGCAAAGAGAGAGACAAAGTGTGCAAAAGAGGTGACAAAATATGCAGAGAAAGTGCACAGAGAGCAATCAAGAAAGAAACTAAGGTCTGACAAAGTATCATCAAGGAGATGTTGTGAATCCTTGAGCCTTATTGAAAGCTTGAGTGCAAGGAGTTCACAAGGAAAAGCTACTGGACAAAGAAGAGTATTGGCAGAGAGGAGTTTGATTACACAAGTAATTGTCATACTTTGTATACTTGTGTGTGTGCTTCTTTGGCTTAATTGCTACATAGAGAGAAAATTTTGTCTTATCTAAATGAAACTCTTGTAATTTTTTATTCTATTCAAGACTTAGAGGCTTCAGATGCAATTGTCTTTCTTCTTCTTCTCCATTCTTCTCCTACAAACACTCAAGCCCTTTTCAACGAAAGAATCCCCCAACAAAGGGTATCCGAAAGCTCACACCAAAGGAGCACTAGACCATGCATTTCGAGGAGAGTTAAAGTAGGCATCTCAATTTGGAGCAAGTAGAAAAATCTAGGCATCTTCTAGCCTTGAATTAAACATCTCCTCCAACTACAGACTCTCAAGAATGAGTTTCATTTCCTAAGAAGAGAGAATAATCCACCTATCCCTATTGAGGATCTAAATGGGTGGCTAGAATTCAGTAGCACACTTTGGATCACATGCCTTGGACATTGTTTGATAGCCTTGAGAGCATCGATTAACATCTCTCAACTTGAGCATCATCTAGGATTGGTTAGCATGGAAGATTACATATCACGGCAAATAAGCATTACCTAGCACTGAATTCTAAGACACCTTTGGGAAGCAAGGGTCTTCAACATCTGGAGGGATCAAGAAATACAATTTATATGATAAAATCCAATCTCCTTAGCATCAAATACCACTAATGGAGCATCGTTCAACACCATCAAAGGTTGTCGTTCATGGGAGAGAAACTATTCAAAATTTGTAGAAGGCATATCAACCAATGTCACTCAGAACCATTGTGCATCACTAGAGAAATACTTCATTGTATTAAAGCATTTTGATGCAAAAGCTTTGTTCCTTTAGTGCAAGTGAAGCGAGCACCTGCCTGCCCACCCAAGGATTTCGACTATGGCGGGGATCAATGCATAGGCCTTGGCATAGCGAATCCCTGAATTCACCATTAGCATTGTTGGTTACACATCAGGGAGGACCACAATAATCAAGGAAGATGGAGGTTCCCGGTACTTCTCGGGAGGTCATATATCCCATTTTGTTCCCCCCATAGTTCGCTTAACCAACATAACTCTTGCCACTAAGCTACACTCTTGTGGTGCTTGAGGAAGGGCAAATACTAAGTTTCACATTGCCTTGAACATGTTTTGGGTCCTCAAAGCTTCATTCTTTGTTTCCAAAGCCTATTTTCAAGCATTTTTGGGATCACTTTTGGAGCCATTTAAAGTACTTTCACGCATTGTTATCTTTACACATGTTCAAGAACATTAAGAAGAGTATTCAACAAATATTCATATTCATATGACAACAAATATTCATATTTCAGCTCTGTTTTCAGTCACACTAGTAAATCTATAGGTTTGTAGAAAGGTTTTCATTTGGGGTGGGAGCAGCCACCGCAAGTTTATGCAATTTTTTTGAGCCTAAAGAACATAGTTCAAAAACACATAGAAGTGTTGTTGGCTAGTGTTTGGGTTGTGTATTCAGCCTTTTAGTGCCATTTTACTACATGTATTGAGCACATACACACTATGTACGCTTTTGTGGATACCGGTTATGTACGTTCATGTGGTCATTAATATAGGAGTCATGTCTTTTTGCATAAAGCCTCTTACATTTGACAAACAGGGTTGTGGTGAGGTTTTCTTAATTGTAAGACACCTAGATGTTGGGTTCTCTTCATTGATGCAAGTAGAAGACTTACCCAGTCTTGACATAAGAGATGTATACTAGTTGTTCATAGGTGCTCAATAAGCCTAGTTCGCTTCTTTCAGGTAACTGATTATATGCAGTGGAGTCAGTGATTCACTATGTAGGTTTCCATGTTAGTACTTGTAGTTTTATGAGATTTTGACACTGGTCATATGCTCATTTTGCAAAGGAGACTCTAGCAAAATTTTTTCCATATTTTTTGGTTTTGACAACTATACAATGGTCGACTTACTCATTGATACACTTATTAATGTGAGCACATTCACTCTCACATAATCCTTTTGGTTGGTCATTATTGCTCATTAATCCATTTTTTTAGGGAGACTGTTGATTTTTCCTAGATTCTGACACTCGGTCCTCCTTTCTTGAGCCTTAGTGGTTCTTGGGCTATTCTAGCTCCATTTTCATTCTAATCAATTCTCTATCATCAATGCATCCTCTGCACATGTTCAGTGGAATGAACAGTGCTCTCAACCTACTAGCAATTAGCTAAATTCCTTTTGGTGGTATCTAATTAACTTAGATAGCTACCAATCATGAGTTATTTTAATAAAAAGGATGGACTATACACTGAGAATGATGCTTAGCAAGTTAGTAGAATTTCCCAACATTTTTGGGGTGCTTCAGGCTACATACCAAAGAATAAAGATATGAAGATATCCCAATATTGAGAAAGATAGTAACAATGAAACTTTGTAGCTATGAAGTAGACAGTATGATGATTCTATAGCACTTTTAAATCACATCAAATGATCAACCATGCACTGAGAACAAGCTCTGAGAAGTTCACTATTATGAGATGATCATAGCAGAGAAGTGAGGTAGAGATATGATCAATGTGTATTTAAATCACATAATAATACAATGTCATTGGCAATGTTCAAATGCAAAATGTGAGGGTATTAAAGTGGGTATGGGATGAGCATACTAATCACTTAATTCCCTCTCAAAATGATCTCATAATCGGGCTCTTCTAATCTACTCATAACAGTGAGTTTTTTTATCCTCTTTTATAATTGAAGTTGGAGCCAAGCTTTGAATTCAAATTCAAATTCTCACCTAAAAGTAAGTCCTAAACTATAGGATTTATTCTCTCATCAAGTAAATTGAGATTTGATTCCATCTAACTCCTCATGGAATTAGTGCATCTAACTTATGCACTTTTACATGGGTAAAAGTAATTGACTTTTACAAGAGAATGATCATATGTGACTATATAAAACACATGCTAATTATCCAAGTATGTAGGCTTGGATTCTCTTGCACCTACAGCTTCCCCTCAAGCCTAACATGCTTGTTCTTCATTACTCCTTGATTTCCTGCAAACCAATCATCATCTTGAACTTGATCACCTTAGCTCCATCCAAAGACTTCGTGAGTATATCTGCACATTGCAAATGAGTTGATACATAGGACAATTGAATGTCCTTGAATGATATACAAGATTAGCAGCCAAATGAAGTGAACTAGTCTTGTCTCCAAAAATCATTGGAGTATAAGAATGTAACCCCAAATTTGTGTAGAGTTGTTTGAGCCACATAGCCTCTTGTGTTGCATTTGCTAAGCCTCTATATTATCCCTCTATAGATGACAATGCCACAGTTGGTTGCTTCTTTGATGACCATGATATTAGCTTTGAACTGTTGGTGCATTTTGCCCAAGCCTACATGCTTGATATGCTTGATATTATTCTCATTTGTAAGTCACATGTGTAGTCATGTGAACACCTCTTGTAAAAGAGTTCATTTTTATCTCTTGTATTTGAAAAAAAAAAAGGAAAAGGATGGCTTACCTCATGCATGATGTAAAAGCAAACTTGTGGCTCTAACTACTAAAATCACGAATTTTTGAGCTGAGGGAATATCTCCTAACTTTGGGGATCACTTTTAGGTGGAGCCATTTGAATTCGAATTCAAAACTCCCTCCAAGAATAGCTATAAAAGGAGCAAGAAGGAAGAGGCGATTAGCAAGCCTTGTACATGACCACTTCATGTCATTTTGTAGAGATTGAAGAGCTTACTCCATAGCTCTATCATTCTACTCCCATTGTGCAAAGATTCATTGCCAATGTGGTTGTAATCATATGTGAATCTATACATCTATCACCATTTACTTCTCTGTTTTGTTCTCTGCTATACTCACTCAGAGCAGTAACTTCAGAAGGTCATATCTCGAGTTCTACTAAACCTTTTTCCGTGATTTAACTTGCGTTGGATAGCTCATACTGCTAATTTGTGCATATAAATTTTCAAGGTCATTAGATTAATAGTTTTGGAGATATTTTCATTTTACTGCGTACTGGTCTATCTCTGCAGAGCCCCGAGAATTGTGGGAAGGTTCCAGAAATTGATGAAACTTGTTCTCAGTGCTCAGTCCATCATTTGAAGTGTTTTAACTTGGAATAGCAAGCTTGTTAAGTATATTTGATATGCCCAAAAGGAATTTTTCTAATTCCTACCAGGTTGAGAGCACTGCTCATTCTTTCCAGCAGGTGTATGTCCAAAAATAGCAAGTTTTGGGAGCTAGTCATTTCGCAACTAGTCTGTCTTGACTTAAACTTTTGGGATACATGTTCCAAAGTACTTGGCTGATATTTTGGTGGATTTAGGAAGCTCAAAGGGTCTACTAATCAACTCTGAAGTCTCAGTTGGCTGGTGTGAAGCTGGTTGTAGCAGCACCTACTCATCTTTGGATTGCATCCACCATCTCTCTTCACAGTGGTATCAGAGCATAGTCAAGCAACATGGGAGATGGATTTCCATCAACAATTGACAAATTGGATCGAAACAACTACCCGGCATGGTCTCTAAGGATGGAGGCTTACCTTCAAGGAAGGAATCTATATGGATTCATATCCGGAGATGAAGCAATGCCAACCATGAGGAACAAAGGGCAAACATCACATGAAGAAGTGGAAGGACTTTCGAATTGGTGTTCGAAGGATGCACTTGCAAGGTCCTATATTCTAAACTCAATCTCTGATTTTCTTTTACCTCATGTCAAGGTATGCAAGACATCAAGAGAGACCTGGAATGCACTTGCTTCTTTCTTCTCTTCAAACACTCGAGCAAGGAAGAACCAATTGTGGATGGAGTTCACAACAATGAAGAAAAGCCTGAAGCAAAATGTGATTGATTATGTCACAAAGATGAAGGAGATTTCCGACCAACTTGGAAGCATTGGAGAGATAATTGAAGAGGAGCAAATCATAAGACAAATCATGAATGGAATCAAAGCAGACGACAAGTGGGAGTCATTCACAACAGCCATGGATTTATACATGGATATGCATGTACCCGACCTCAACACACTCATGGGCCAACTCTTCACTCATGAAGCAAAGATTAGCAAAGGTGGTGAGTCCTCAAGAGGTAATCAAACTTCTACCTTATATTCTGATAAAGCTAAGGTCAAGGACAAGTCAAAGAATAGGATGAATGAAGATGAAGGTAGCTCTTTCCAAGCAAACTTTGCAAGTAGAGGAAGAGCTAGAGGAAGAGGCAGAGGTGGAAAGCAAGGCAGGGGGAGATTCCAATCATCTCAACCTTGCAACACATGTGGATTATCTAACCATACTACTGAAGAACGTTTCAGGAATCCAAGGAACTCAAGAGGAAGAGGATTCAATAGAGGTGGCTATGGATCAAATAGAGGTAGATACAATGGAGGCTACAACAACAACTACTACTACAACAACAATTACAACAACAACAACAACTATCAAAGTGGCCATTGAGGAAGAAGAGATTACAATAACTATGCAGAGGACCAAAGTCAAGAAGATTCATTATTGATTATGAATCTATCAACGAAGAAGGGTAAGGATGATGATCACATATTTTACATTGATTCGGGATGCTCGAACCATGTAGCAGGAAATGTGGCTTTACTTTCTGATTTGGAAGATCCTCATAACAAGCATGAAGTGCAGACAGGAGATGACACAAAGCACTCAGTGGAGAAGATAGGTAATGTGAAGACATCAGATGGGAATATGAACCTCTTAAGCAAAGTCTTGTATGTCCCTACAATTACCAAAAATTTAATAAGTGTTGGACAAATTGTTGAAAAAGGATTGCAGGTTAGATTCAATCGATTTGGAGCATATGTTGAAGACCCAATGCAAGGCTTTCTAAGGATTGCCAAAGGAGAAAAGACAGGAAGGCTTTTCACTTTTGAAGTGGAAGATACAAAGAACATAGCTTTGTTTATCTATGGATCTCAAACTCTAACAGAGTTGGAGATATGGCACAAAAGGCTTGCTCACATTGGTGAGAGGACACTCAAACAAATTTGCAGGGACCAAAGTGTACTTGGTTTGCCTAATATCATAAGGCAACACATGATTTATAAGTGTGAAGCTTGTCAACTCGGCAAGGCTCATAGACAACCTTTCAATAAGAAAGGATATATGTATCAAAATTCTTTGGATCTAGAGCACACAGATGTGTGGGGTCCAAGTAAGGAGCCATCTATATCAGGCTCAAGATATTATGTGTCTTTCATAGATGATTGTAGCAGGTGGACCATTCTGTTTTTCATGAAGCACAAGGATGAAGTGTTTAATTGCTTTAAGAAGTATATTGCTCTTGTTGAAAACCAAACAGGTAGGACTTTGAAAAGACTCAGATCAGATGGTGGAGGAGAATACTTCTCTTCTGAATTTGATGCCTTCTTGCATGAAAGAGGCATTAAAAGGGAAGTCACTACAAGGTATACACCCGAACTCAATGGTGTAGCAGAGAGGAGGAACAGAGCTATTGTCGAAGCTGCAAGTTCCATGCTCAACGAAAAGGGATTGCCAAACTACCTATGGGCAGAGGCTGTGTCGACAGCCACATATCTCATAAATAGACTTCCATCTAAGTCACTAGATGGAACCACTCCATATGAAGTGTGGAATGGAAGAAGACCTAGTCTAGAGCATTGCAAAATCTTTGGATGCTTAGCCTATGCTCACATTCCTTCTCAAGTAAGAGGGAAATTGGATCCCAAGGCAGAGAAGTGCGTATTTATTAGTTATGATCAAAACCAAAAAGGATATAGATTGTACAATCCAACCAATAAAGGATTTTATGTGAGTAGAGATGTAATTTTTTATGAAAACAAATCATGGTTTGATGATGACAGGAAAGTGAAGCTGCCATATGACTTGGATGAAGATTTTCCATCACTTCAACCAAAGGAGCCAAAGCAGATTGAAGAAAGTGATTCGGAGATTGACCTAGAAGACTTGGAAAGACTAAAGCTATGGAAGAACAAAGGTAAAGCAAAGATGCAGGATTCTACATATGGACCCGGGAGCTCACATCAACCACTTAGAAGGTCTTCAAGGGAGAAGAAGAAACCAGAGAGGTTTGGTTATGATACTTCTTTGGTCACGAAGCACTCAATCTACATTGCAAAGGATTCAACCAATGAAGAACCTACCACATTTGAAGAAGCACAAAGCAAGAAAGCTTGGAGAGACGCAATGGATGAAGAAATGGAAGCCTTGAAGGAGAAGGACACTTGGGAGCTTGTACCTAACAAGCCATCTATGAAGATAATCGGATCTCGATGGATATACAAAATCAAGAGGAATCCAGATGGAAGTATAAATAGACACAAAGCAAGGTTAGTTGCTAAAGGGTTTGCTCAATCCCATGGTATTGATTATGAGGAGACTTTCTCTCCTGTTGCAAAAATGCCTACAATTAGGGTTCTCATTAGTCTTGCTGCATCTAGAAATTGGAATCTTTATCAACTTGATGTAAAGAATGCTTTCTTGAATGGATGGATTTTCTGAGGAAGTGTATATGGCACAACCTCCTGGATATGAGGATGCACATCATCCTAACTATGTATGCAAACTAAAGAAAGCTTTGTATGGATTGAAGCAAGCTCCAAGAGCTTGGAATTTCAGATTGGTGACTTATTTGCAGGACCAAGGATTCAAAGCTAGCAAGGCGGATACCTCTTTGTTCATAAAGAGGAATGGATCTGAAGTGATCTATTTATGTGTGTATGTTGATGATATTATTATCACAGGCAATGATCTTGAAGGAATCAAACAGGTAAAGAGTCAAATAAGGAGGAGTTCAAATGAAGGAGGAGCTGTTGGTGCGTTTTGCCCAAGCCTACATGCTTGATATGCTTGATATTATTCTCATTTGTAAGCCACATAATTAGTCATGTGAACACCTCTTGTAAAAGAGTTCATTTTTATCTCTTGTATTTGAAAAAAAAAAAAAGGAAAAGGATGGCTTACCTCATGCATGATGTAAAAGCAAACTTCTGGCTCTAACTACTAAAATCACGAATTTTTGAGCTGAGGGAATATCTCCTAACTTTGGGGATCACTTTTAGGTGGAGCCATTCGAATTCGAATTCAAAACTCCCTCCAAGAATAGCTATAAAAGGAGCAAGAAGGAAGAGGTGATTAGCAAGCCTTGTACATGACCACTTCATGTCATTTTGTAGAGATTGAAGAGCTTAATCCATAGCTCTATCATTCTACTCCCATTGTGCAAAGATTCATTGCCAATGTGGTTGTAATCATATGTGATCTATACATCTATCACCATTTACTTCTCTGTTTTGTTCTCTGCTATACTCACTCAGAGCAGTAACTTCAGAAGGTCATATCTCGGGTTCTACTGAACCTTTTTTAGTGATTCAACTTGCCTTGGATAGCTCATACTGTCTACATTGTGCTTATAAATTTTCACGGTCATTAGATTAATACTTTTGGAGATATCTGCATTTTACTGCGTACTGATCTATCTCTGTAGAGCCCCGAGAATTGTGGGAAGGTTCCAGAAATTGATGAAACTTGTTCTCAGTGCTCAATCCATCATTTGAAGTGTTTTAACTTGGAATAGCAAGCTTGTTAAGTCTATTTGATATGCCCAAAAGGAATTTTTCTAATTCCTACCAGGTTGAGAGCACTGTTCATTTTTTCCAGCAGGTGTATGTCCAAAAATAGCAAGTTTTGGGAGCTAGTCATTTCGCAACTAGTCTGTCTTGACTTAAACTTTTGGGATACATGTTCCAAAGTACTTGGCTGATATTTTGGTGGATTTAGGAAGCTCAAAGGGTCTAATAATCAACTCTGAAGTCTCAATTGGCTGGTGTGAAGCTGGTTGTAGCAGCACCTACTCATCTTTGGATTGCATCCACCATCTCTATTCACAGTGGTATCAGAGCATAGTCAAGCAACATGGGAGATGGATTTCCATCAACAATTGACAAATTGGATCGAAACAGTTACCCGGCATGGTCTCTAAGGATGGAGGCTTACCTTCAAGGGAGGAATCTATATGGATTCATATCCGGAGATGAAGCAATGCCAACCATGAGGAACAAAGGGCAACCATCACATGAAGAAGTGGAAGGACTTTCGAATTGGTGTTCGAAGGATGCACTTGCAAGGTCCTATATTCTAAACTCAATCTCTGATTTTCTTTTACCTCATGTCAAGGGATGCAAGACATCAAGAGAGACCTGGAATGCACTTGCTTCTTTCTTCTCTTCCAACACTCGAGCAAGGAAGAACCAATTGTGGATGGAGTTCACAACAATGAAGAAAAGCCCGAAGCAAAATGTGACTGATTATGTCACAAAGATGAAGGAGATTTCCGACCAACTTGGAAGCATTGGAGAGGTAATTGAAGAGGAGCAAATCATAAGACAAATCATGAATGGAATCAAAGCAGACGACAAGTGGGAGTCATTCACAACAGCCATGGATTTATACATGGATATGCATGTACCCGACCTCAACACACTCATGGGCCAACTCTTCACTCATGAAGCAAAGATTAGCAAAGGTGGTGAGTCCTCAAGAGGTAATCAAACTTCTACCTTATATTCTGATAAAGCTAAGGTCAAGGACAAGTCAAAGAATAGGAAGAATGAAGATGAAGGTAGCTCTTTCCAAGCAAACTTTGCAGGTAGAGGAAGAGCTAGAGGAAGAGGCAGATGTGGAAAGCAAGGCAGGGGGAGATTCCAATCATCTCAACCTTGCAACATATGTGGCTTATCTAACCATACTACTGAAGAATGTTTCAGGAATCCAAGGAACTCAAGAGGAAGAGGATTCAATAGAGGTGGCTATGGATCAAATAGACGTAGATACAATGGAGGCTACAACAACACCAACTACTACAACAACAATTACAACAACAACAACAACTATCAAAGTGGCCATAGAGGAAGAAGAGATTACAATAACTATGCAGAGGACCAAAGTCAAGAAGATTCATTATTGATTATGAATCTATCAACGAAGAAGGGTAAGGATGATGATCACATATTTTACATTGATTCGGGATGCTCAAACCATGTAGCAGGAAATGTGGCTTTACTTTCTGATTTGGAAGATCCTCATAACAAGCATGAAGTGCAGACAGGAGATGACACAAAGCACTCAGTGGAGAAGATAGGTAATGTGAAGACATCAGATGGGAATATGAACCTCTTAAGCAAAGTCTTGTATGTCCCTACAATTACCAAAAATTTAATAAGTGTTGGACAAATTGTTGAAAAAGGATTGCAGGTTAGATTCAATCGATTTGGAGCATATGTTGAAGACCCAAGGCAAGGCTTTCGAAGGATTGCCAAAGGAGAAAAGACAGGAAGGCTTTTCACTTTTGAAGTGGAAGATACAAAGAACATAGCTTTGTTTAGCTATGGATCTCAAACTCTAACAGAGTTGGAGATATGGCACAAAAGGCTTGCTCACATTGGTGAGAGGACACTCAAACAAATTTGCAGGGACCAAAGTGTACTTGGTTTGCCTAATATCACAAGGCAACACATGATTTATAAGTGTGAAGCTTGTCAACTCGGCAAGGCTCATAGACAACCTTTCAATAAGAAAGGATATATGTATCAAAATCCTTTGGATCTAGTGCACACAGATGTGTGGGGTCCAAGTAAGGAGCCATCTATATCAGGCTCAAGATATTATGTGTCTTTCATAGATGATTGTAGCAGGTGGACCATTCTATTTTTCATGAAGCACAAGGATGAAGTGTTTAATTGCTTTAAGAAGTATATTGCTCTTGTTGAAAACCAAATAGGTAGGACTTTGAAAAGACTCAGATCAGATGGTGGAGGAGAATACTTCTCTTCTGAATTTGATGCCTTCTTGCATGAAAGAGGCATTAAAAGGGAAGTCACTACAAGGTATACACCCGAACTCAATGGTGTAGCAGAGAGGAGGAACAGAGCTATTGTCGAAGCTGCAAGGTCCATGCTCAACGAAAAGGGATTGCCAAACTACCTATGGGCAGAGGCTGTGTCCACAGCCACATATCTCATAAATAGACTTCCATCTAAGTCACTAGATGGAACCACTCCATATGAAGTGTGGAATGGAAGAAGACCTAGTCTAGAGCATTGCAAAATCTTTGGATGCTTAGCCTATGCTCACATTCCTTCTCAAGTAAGAGGGAAATTGGATCCCAAGGCAGAGAAGTGCGTATTTATTGGTTATGATCAAAACCAAAAAGGATATAGATTGTACAATCCAACCAATAAAGGATTTTATGTGAGTAGAGATGTAATTTTTTATGAAAACAAATCATGGTTTGATGATGACAGGAAAGTGAAGCTACCATATGACTTGGATGAAGATTTTCCATCACTTCAACCAAAGGAGCCAAAGCAGATTGAAGAAAGTGATTCGGAGATTGACCTAGAAGACTTGGAAAGACTAAAGCTATGGAAGAACAAAGGTAAAGCAAAGATGCAGGATTCTACATATGGACCCGGGAGCTCACATCAACCACTTAGAAGGTCTTCAAGGGAGAAGAAGAAACCAGAGAGGTTTGGTTATGATACTTCTTTGGTCACAAAGCACTCAATCTACATTGCAAAGGATTCAACCAATGAAGAACCTACCACATTTGAAGAAGCACAAAGCAAGAAAGCTTGGAGAGATGCAATGGATGAAGAAATGGAAGCCTTGAAGGAGAATGACACTTGGGAGCTTGTACCTAACAAGCCATCTATGAAGATAATCGGATCTCGATGGATATACAAAATCAAGAGGAATCCAATTGGAAGTATAAATAGACACAAAGCAAGGTTAGTTGCTAAAGTGTTTGCTCAATCCCATGGTATTCATTATGAGGAGACTTTCTCTCCTGTTGCAAAAATGCCTACAATTAGGGTTCTCATTAGTCTTGCTGCATCTAGAAATTGGAATCTTTATCAACTTGATGTAAAGAATGCTTTCTTGAATGGATGGATTTTCTGAGGAAGTGTATATGGCACAACCTCCTGGATATGAGGATGCACATCATCCTAACTATGTATGCAAACTAAAGAAAGCTTTGTATGGATTGAAGCAAGCTCCAAGAGCTTGGAATTTCAGATTGGTGACTTATTTGCAGGACCAAGGATTCAAAGCTAGCAAGGCGGATACCTCTTTGTTCATAAAGAGGAATGGATCTGAAGTGATCTATTTATGTGTGTATGTTGATGATATTATTATCACAGGCAATGATCTTGAAGGAATCAAACAGGTAAAGAGTCAAATGAAGTAGGAGTTCAAAATAAGTGACCTCGGACCACTCACTTATTTTCTTGGATTGGAGTTGATCTACACAGATTCAGGTATATACATCACACAAAGGAAGTATGTCCATGACATGCTTGTCAAGTTCAAGATGGAAAATACCAAGTGTGCAGGTACACCTATGGAGCAAAATCATAAGCTTAGTGCTTATGAAGGAGAGCCAATTGAAGACATCACAAGCTATCAAAGCTTGGTTGGAAGTTTGAGCTATGCAACACTCACAAGGGTGGATATATGCTATAGTGTTAGCATATTGAGTCAATTTATGCATAAGCCGAGAAGACCACATATGGAAGCGGCCAAGACAGTCCTCAAGTACCTAAAGGGGACCATGAATGAAGGTTTGTTCTATTCATATACTTCAGATATTGAGCTAAAGGTCTACTCAGATGCAGATTGGGCCGGATCTAGAGATGATAAAAGAAGCACATCCGGATATATATCATTTGCAGGTTCAAAAATCGTTTCTTGGTCTTCGAAGAAGCAACCAACCGTGGCATTATCTTCTACCGAAGCCGAATATAGAGGTTTGGCTAATGCAACTCAAGAAATCATGTGGTTAAAGTCTTTGTACACAGATCTTGGACTTCATTCTTCAACACCTCACATTTTTGGTGACAACACAAGCTCACTACATCTAGCAGCTAATCCAGTATACCATGCTAGAACCAAACACATTGAAGTCCACTACCATTATGTAAGGGAGAAGCTAATGAGCAAGGATATTCAACTATCCTATGTCTCTACAGATATGCAATGTGCCGACATGTTGACTAAAGCTCTTGATGGTACAAAATTAAGTAGATTCAAGTTGATGATTGGCTTGCAGGAAATCAAGGACAATTGAAGACTTATTTGAAGGCCAAGCATGTTAGGCTTGAGGGGGAGCTGTTGGTGCATTTTGCCCAAGCCTACATGCTTGATATGCTTGATATTATTCTCATTTGTAAGTCACATGTGTAGTCATGTGAACACCTCTTGTAAAAGAGTTCATTTTTATCTCTTGTATTTGGAAAAAAAAAAAAAAGGAAAAGGATGGCTTACCTCATGCATGATGTAAAAGCAAACTTGTGGCTCTAACTACTAAAATCACGAATTTTTGAGCTGAGGGAATATCTCTTAACTTTGGGGATCACTTTTAGGTGGAGCCATTCGAATTCGAATTCAAAACTCCCTCCAAGAATAGCTATAAAAGGAGCAAGAAGGAAGAGGCGATAAGCAAGCCTTGTACATGACCACTTCATGTCATTTTGTAGAGATTGAAGAGCTTACTCCATAGCTCTATCAGTCTACTCCCATTGTGCAAAGATTCATTGCCAATGTGGTTGTAATCATATGTGTATCTATACATCTATCACCATTTACTTCTCTGTTTTGTTCTCTGCTATACTCACTTAGTGCAGTAACTTCAGAAGGGCATATCTCGCGTTCTAGTGAACCTTTTTCAGTGATTCAACTTGCGTTGGATAGCTCATACTGTCTACCTTGTGCCTATAAATGTTCAAGGTCATTAGATTAATACTTTTGGAGATATCTGCATTTTACTACGTACTGGTCTATCTCTGTAGAGCCCCGAGAATTGTGGGAAGGTTCCAGAAATTGATGAAACTTGTTCTCAGTGTTCAATCCATCACTTGAAGTGTTTTAACTTGAAATAGCAAGCTTGTTAAGTCTATTTGATATGCCCAAAAGGAAGTTTTCTAATTCCTACCAGGTTGAGAGCACTGTTCATTTTTTCCAGCAGGTGTATGTCCAAAAATAGCAAGTTTTAGGAGCTAGTCATTTCGCAACTAGTCTGTCTTGACTTAAACTTTTGGGATACATGTTCCAAAGTACTTGGCTGATATTTTGGTTGATTTAGGAAGCTCAAAGGGTCTACGAATCAACTCTGAAGTCTCAATTGGCTGGTGTGAAGCTGGTTGTAGCAGCACCTACTCATCTTTGGATTGCATCCACCATCTCTCTTCACAGTGGTATCAGAGCATAGTCAAGCAACATGGGAGATGGATTTCCATCAACAATTGACAAATTGGATCGAAACAACTACCCGGCATGGTCTCTAAGGATGGAGGCTTACCTTCAAGGGAGGAATCTATATGGATTCATATCCGGAGATGAAGCAATGCCAACCATGAGGAACAAAGGGCAACCATCACATGAAGAAGTGGAAGGACTTTCGAATTGGTGTTCGAAGGATGCACTTGCAAGGTCCTATATTCTAAACTCAATCTCTGATTTTCTTTTACCTCATGTCAAGGGATGCAAGACATCAAGAGAGACCTGGAATGTACTTGCTTCTTTCTTCTCTTCCAACACTCGAGCAAGGAAGAACCAATTGTGGATGGAGTTCACAACAATGAAGAAAAGCCCGAAGCAAAATGTGACTGATTATGTCACAATGATGAAGGAGATTTCCGACCAACTTGGAAGCATTGGAGAGGTAATTGAAGAGGAGCAAATCATAAGACAAATCATGAATGGAATCAAAGCAGACGACAAGTGGGAGTCATTCACAACAGCCATGGATTTATACATGGATATGCATGTACCCCACCTCAACACACTCATGGGCCAACTCTTCACTCATGAAGCAAAGATTTGCAAAGGTGGTGAGTCCTCAAGAGGTAATCAAACTTCTACCTTATATTCTGATAAAGCTAAGGTCAAGGACAAGTCAAAGAATAGGAAGAATGAAGATGAAGGTAGCTCTTTCCAAGCAAACTTTGTAGGTAGAGGAAGAGCTAGAGGAAGAGGCAGAGGTGGAAAGCAAGGCAGGGGGAGATTCCAATCATCTCAACCTTGCAACATATGTGGCTTATCTAACCATACTACTGAAGAATGTTTCAGGAATCCAAGGAACTCAAGAGGAAGAGGATTCAATAGAGGTGGCTATGGATCAAATAGAGGTAGATACAATGGAGGCTACAACAACAACAACTACTACAACAACAATTACAACAACAACAACAACTATCAAAGTGTCCATAGAGGAAGAAGAGATTACAATAACTATGCAGAGGACCAAAGTCAAGAAGATTCATTATTGATTATGAATCTATCAACGAAGAAGGGTAAGGATGATGATCACATATTTTACATTGATTCGCGATGCTCGAACCATGTAGCAGGAAATGTGGCTTTACTTTCTGATTTGGAAGATCCTCATAACAAGCATGAAGTGCAGACAGGAGATGACACAAAGCACTCAGTGGAGAAGATAGGTAATGTGAAGACATCAGATGGGAATATGAACCTCTTAAGCAAAGTCTTGTATGTCCCTACAATTACCAAAAATTTAATAAGTGTTGGACAAATTGTTGAAAAAGGATTGCAGGTTAGATTCAATCGATTTGGAGCATATGTTGAAGACCCAAGGCAAGGCTTTCGAAGGATTGCCAAAGGAGAAAAGACAGGAAGGCTTTTCACTTTTGAAGTGGAAGATACAAAGAACATAGCTTTGTTTAGCTATGGATCTCAAACTCTAACAGAGTTGGAGATATGGCACAAAAGGCTTGCTCACATTGGTGGGAGGACACTCAAACAAATTTGCAGGGACCAAAGTGTACTTGGTTTGCCTAATATCACAA
This sequence comes from Ceratopteris richardii, assembly GCA_020310875.1. Lineage (NCBI taxonomy): Eukaryota > Viridiplantae > Streptophyta > Polypodiopsida > Polypodiales > Pteridaceae > Ceratopteris > Ceratopteris richardii. The sequence continues at coordinate 20,995,330 of CM035421.1, read as the reverse complement.
GGCAACACATGATTTATAAGTGTGAAGCTTGTCAACTCGGCAAGGCTCATAGACAACCTTTCAATAAGAAAGGATATATGTATCAAAATCCTTTGGATCTAGTGCACACAGATGTGTGGGGTCCAAGTAAGGAGCCATCTATATCAGGCTCAAGATATTATGTGTCTTTCATAGATGATTGTAGCAGGTGGACCATTCTATTTTTCATGAAGCACAAGGATGAAGTGTTTAATTGCTTTAAGAAGTATATTGCTCTTGTTGAAAACCAAACAGGTAGGACTTTGAAAAGACTCAGATCAGATGGTGGAGGAGAATACTTCTCTTCTGAATTTGATGCCTTCTTGCATGAAAGAGGCATTAAAAGGGAAGTCACTACAAGGTATATACCCGAACTCAATGGTGTAGCAGAGAGGAGGAACAGAGCTATTGTCGAAGCTGCAAGGTCCATGCTCAACGAAAAGGGATTGCCAAACTACCTATGGGCAGAGGCTGTGTCCACAGCCACATATCTCATAAATAGACTTCCATCTAAGTCACTAGATGGAACCACTCCATATGAAGTGTGGAATGGAAGAAGACCTAGTCTAGAGCATTGCAAAATCTTTGGATGCTTAGCCTATGCTCACATTCCTTCTCAAGTAAGAGGGAAATTGGATCCCAAGGCAGAGAAGTGCGTATTTATTGGTTATGATCAAAACCAAAAAGGATATAGATTGTACAATCCAACCAATAAAGGATTTTATGTGAGTAGAGATGTAATTTTTGATGAAAACAAATCATGGTTTGATGATGACAGGAAAGTGAAGCTGCCATATGACTTGGATGAAGATTTTCCATCACTTCAACCAAAGGAGCCAAAGCAGATTGAAGAAAGTGATTCGGAGATTGACCTAGAAGACTTGGAAAGACTAAAGCTATGGAAGAACAAAGGTAAAGCAAAGATGCAGGATTCTACATATGGACCCGGGAGCTCACATCAACCACTTAGAAGGTCTTCAAGGGAGAAGAAGAAACCAGAGAGGTTTGGTTATGATACTTCTTTGGTCACGAAGCACTCAATCTACATTGCAAAGGATTCAACCAATGAAGAACCTACCACATTTGAAGAAGCACAAAGCAAGAAAGCTTGGAGAGATGCAATGGATGAAGAAATGGAAGCCTTGAAGGAGAATGACACTTGGGAGCTTGTACCTAACAAGCCATCTATGAAGATAATCGGATCTCGATGGATATACAAAATCAAGAGGAATCCAGATGGAAGTATAAATAGACACAAAGCAAGGTTAGTTGCTAAAGGGTTTGCTCAATCCCATGGTATTGATTATGAGGAGACTTTCTCTCCTGTTGCAAAAATGCCTACAATTAGGGTTCTCATTAGTCTTGCTGCATCTAGAAATTGGAATCTTTATCAACTTGATGTAAAGAATGCTTTCTTGAATGGATGGATTTTCTGAGGAAGTGTATATGGCACAACCTCCTGGATATGAGGATGCACATCATCCTAACTATGTATGCAAACTAAAGAAAGCTTTGTATGGATTGAAGCAAGCTCCAAGAGCTTGGAATTTCAGATTGGTGACTTATTTGCAAGACCAAGGATTCAAAGCTAGCAAGGCGGATACCTCTTTGTTCATAAAGAGGAATGGATCTGAAGTGATCTATTTATGTGTGTATGTTGATGATATTATTATCACAGGCAATGATCTTGAAGAAATCAAACAGGTAAAGAGTCAAATGAAGGAGGAGTTCAAAATAATTGACCTCGGACCACTCACTTATTTTCTTGGATTGGAGTTGATCTACACAGATTCAGGTATATACATCACACAAAGGAAGTATGTCCATGACATGCTCGTCAAGTTCAAGATGGAAAATACCAAGTGTGCAGGTACACCTATGGAGCAAAATCATAAGCTTAGTGCTTATGAAGGAGAGCCAATTGAAGACATCACAAACTATCAAAGCTTGGTTGGAAGTTTGAACTATGCAACACTCACAAGGGTGGATATATGCTATAGTGTTAGCATATTGAGTCAATTTATGCATAAGCCGAGAAGACCACATATGGAAGCGGCCAAGAGAGTCCTCAAGTACCTAAAGGGGACCATGAATGAAGGTTTGTTCTATTCATATACTTCAGATATTGAGCTAAAGGTCTACTCAGATGCAGATTGGGCCGGATCTAGAGATGATAGAAGAAGCACATCCGGATATATATCATTTGCAGGTTCAAAAATCATTTCTTGGTCTTCGAAGAAGCAACCAACCGTGGCATTATCTTCTACCGAAGCCGAATATAGAGGTTTGGCTAATGCAACTCAAGAAATCATGTGGTTAAAGTCTTTGTACACAGATCTTGGACTTCATTCTTCAACACCTCACATTTTTTGTGACAACACAAGCTCACTACATCTAGCAGCTAATCCAGTATACCATGCTAGAACCAAGCACATTGAAGTCCACTACCATTATGTAAGGGAGAAGCTAATGAGCAAGGATATTCAACTATCCTATGTCTCTACAGATATGCAATGTGCCGACATGTTGACTAAAGCTCTTGATGGTACAAAATTAAGTAGATTCAAGTTGATGATTGGCTTGCAGGAAATCAAGGACAATTGAAGACTTATTTGAAGGCCAAGCATGTTAGGCTTTGAGGGAGTTGTTGGTGCATTTTGCCCAAGCCTACATGCTTGATATGCTTGATATTATTCTCATTTGTAAGTCACATGTGTAGTCATGTGAACACCTCTTGTAAAAGAGTTCATTTTTATCTCTTGTATTTGAAAAAAAAAAAAAAAGGCTTACCTCATGCATGATGTAAAAGCAAACTTGTGGCTCTAACTACTAAAATCACGAATTTTTGAGCTGAGGGAATATCTCCTAACTTTGGGGATCACTTTTAGGTGGAGCCATTCGAATTCGAATTCAAAACTCCCTCCAAGAATAGCTATAAAAGGAGCAAGAAGGAAGAGGCGATAAGCAAGCCTTGTACATGACCACTTCATGTCATTTTGTAGAGATTGAAGAGCTTACTCCATAGCTCTATCATTCTACTCCCATTGTGATGATGTTGTAATCATATGTGAATCTATACATCTATCACCATTTACTTCTCTGTTTTGTTCTCTGCTATACTCAATCAGAGCAGTAACTTCAGAAGGTCATATCTCGAGTTCTACTGAACCTTTTTCAGTGATTTAACTTTCGTTGGATAGCTCATACTGTCTACTTTGTGATATAAATTTTCAAGGTCATTAGATTAATACTTTTGGAGATATCTGCATTTTACTGCGTACTGGTCTATCTCTGCAGAGCCCCGAGAATTGTGGGAAGGTTCCAGAAATTGATGAAACTTGTTCTCAGTGCTCAGTCCATCATTTGAAGTGTTTTAACTTGGAATAGCAAGCTTATTAAGTATATTTGATATGCCCAAAAGGAATTTTTCTAATTCCTACCAGGTTGAGAGCACTGTTCATTTTTTCCAGCAGGTGTATGTCCAAAAATAGCAAGTTTTGGGAGCTAGTCATTTCGCAACTAGTCTGTCTTGACTTAAACTTTTGGGATACATGTTCCAAAGTACTTGGCTGATATTTTGGTGGATTTAGGAAGCTCAAAGGGTCTACTAATCAACTCTGAAGTCTCAGTTGGCTGGTGTGAAGCTGGTTGTAGCAGCACCTACTCATCTTTGGATTGCATCCACCATCTCTCTTCACATGAACCTGAAAAAGACAAGTATCCTGAGGTGCTCCTCCTATCATCCTTGGAGCCAGCCCAATCTGCATCAGAATACATCTTTATGTCCAAATCAGAAGTGAATGGGTAAAACAGACCTTCATTTATGGTGCCGTTTAGATATTTTAGCATCCTCTTGGCAGCTTCCAAGTGAGGTTTCCTTGGCGTATGCATAAATTGGCTTAATGTACTTACTCCCTAGCATATGGCTACTCTTGTTAGGGTTGCATAATTGAGACTCCCAACAAGTCTTTGGTAACCTATAACATCTTCAAGAAGTTCTCCCTCATGAGAACTAAGTTTGTGATTGAGTTCCATGGGTGTACCTGTAATTTTGGTGTTTTCCATCTTGAATTTTATCAACATATCATGAATGTATGTCCTCTGAGTAATAAACACACTAGAATCTGTGTATACAAGTTCTAATCCAAGAAAGTTTGTTGACAAACCAAGATCCCTGATTTTAAACTCTTCCATCATTTGAGCTTTAACCTACTTGATGCCATTAGCATCATTCCCTGTAATCATAATGTCATCCACATAGGCACATAAGTAAATAACTTTTGAGTTGGTCTTCTTTATGAACAAAGAAGAATCTGCTTTACTAACAACAAATCCTTGATCCTGCAAATATGTCACAAACTAACAAACCTTGGTTCCAAGCTCTAGGAGCTTGCTTTAGACCATAGAGTGCCTTCCTTAGCTTGCATACATAACCTAGTTTTTCCTTATCTTCATACCCTGGTGGTTGAGCCATGTACACTTCTTCTGAGATCCATCCATTTAGGAATGCATTCTTAACATCTAACTGATATAGGTTCCAATTCTTAGAAGTAGCAACACTTACCAAAACCCTAATTGTTGGCATCTTAGCCACAGGTGAAAAATTTTCTTCGTAATCTACTCCATGGGTTTGAGCAAACCCCTTTGCCACTAGCCTTGCTTTGTACCTGTTTATAGAACCATCTGAATTCTTCTTGATTTTATATATCCACCTAGGCCTTATTACCTTCATGCTTGGCTTCTTGGGAACCAAATCCCAAGTATTGTTTTCCTAAAGTGCTTCAACTTCTTCCTGCATGGCTTCTCTCCATTCTTTCTTCTCATTAACTTCTTCAAATGAAGAGGGTTCTTTTGTCATAAAGTCTTTAGTGATGTACACAGAATGCTTGGTGACTTATGATGTGTCATAGCCATACCTTATGGGTTTTTTACTCTCCCTTTGAGATCTTCTGAGCACTTGATTAGAAGATTCTGGAATGTCTTCCAATTGCTTGAACTTGGTCTTGCCCTTTGAATTCCAAGCCTTGAAGTCAATCTGTTCTTCATCCTTTGAGTTGACATGTCCTGGTATTTGTTGATCTTCTTGAGTGAGAGTTGGAAAATCACCTTCCAAGTCATAAGGTAACTTGATCTTCTTGCAATCATCTTCAAACCAAGAATTATTTTCATCAAACACCACATCACTACTAATTGTAAAACCTTTGTTAGTGGGATTGTATAACCTATTTTGTTTTTTGTTTTGGTCATAGCCAATGAATGTGCTTTTCAGCTTTTGGATCAAGCTTCTCTCTAATCTATGAGGGAATATGTGCATAAGCAATGAACCCAAAGATTTACATGGTTCAATGAGGGTCTCTTGCCATTCCATGCCTCATATGGTGTTATTCCATCCAAGGATTTGGAAGGAAGCATATTAATCAAGTATGTGGTTGTGGAAACAGCCTCTGTCCATAGGTAATTTGGTAGTTTCTTTTCATTCAACATTGATCTTGTAGCCTCTACTATCATTCTATTCCTCCTCTCTACCACACCATTTAATTCAGGAGTGTATCTTGTTGTGACCTCTCTCTTTATACCTTTGTCCTGTAAGAATGAGTCAAATTCATGTGAGAAGTACTCACCACCTCCATCAAATTTGATCCTCTTCAAGCTTCTACCTATTTGGTTCTCAACTAATGCCAAATAGTTTTTGAAACAAGTAAATAATTCATCTTTATGCTTCATGAAGTAAAGAATTGTCCATCTACTATAATCATCTATAAATGAAACATAGTACCTTGAACTTGAGATTGATGGCTCTCTGCTAGGACCCCACACATCAGTGTGCACAAGCTCCAAGTAGTCTTCATACATGTACCCTTTTCTATTGAATGGTTGCTTGTGAGCTTTGCCAAATTGGCATGCACCACATTTGTAAATCATGTGTTGCTTGGACACATTTGGAATGCCAAGCACACTCTGATCCCTACATATTTTCTTTAATGTTCTTTCACCTATATGACCTAGCCTTTTATGTCATATTTCTAGTTCAGATAGGGTTTGATCCTTGTAATTAAAGAGTGCAATATTTCTAGTATCTTCAACTTCAAATGTAAAGAATCTACCAGATTTCTAACCTTTTGCAATCCTATTGAAGCCTTGTTGAGGGTCTTCCACATATGCTCCATGCCTTGTGAATCTGACCTGTAAGCCTTTCTCACCAATCTGCCCAACACTGATTAGTTTTTTTGTTATGGTTGGCACATATGAAACCTTACTTAAGAGGTTCATCTTACTATCAGAGGCCTTGACATTTCCAATTTTCTTAACAAAGTTTCTATTGTCATCACTTGTTTGCACTTCATGTTTCCCTTTAGGTTCTTCAAGATCAGATAGCAGTGCTACATTTCCAGTCACATGATTGGAACCATCATCTTACCTTGCTTGGATTTCATGTTCATGATCAATAATGAATCCTATTGGTCTTCTGTGTAGTTGTTATAATCTCTTCTACCTCTGACTTGCCTCTAGATTGTCCATAACTTCCTTTATGGAAGCCTCTTCCCCTCTGATTCCTTGTGTTCTTGAAGCATTCTTCTGTGGCGTCATTGGTTAGGCCACATATATTGTAAGGTGAAGTGTTGTAGGATGTTCCCCTGCCTTTCTTTCCTCCTCTGCCCTTTCCTGTAGTACCTCTTCCTCTACCTATGAAGTTCACTTGAGAGGTACTTGCCTCTTCTTCATTCTTTTTGCTTTTACCTTTATCCTTACTTTTATTTCTATATGTATAAAGGGAAGAAGATTGATTACCTTTAGAGTTGTCTCCATTCTTGTTGAGCTTTGTCTTATGGGTGAAGAGTTGCCCCATCAGGATGTTGAGGTCAGGTATCTGATATCCATATAAAGTTCCATTGTTGTGGTGAAGTAATCCCAGCTTTGCAGCCACATCCTTCATCTTAGTCACATAGTCAGCTACACTTTGTGAAGGGTTTCGAAGGTGATGCACCACGGTGCGCTCTCCTTATCGAGAGCTCCACAACGATATCCTCGGAGTAGAAAACGGAGCTCCTAAGGCCACACATGGTACTCCGCACAGCGCCTGTAAAAATATGCAGAAAAGACAATACACAAGGAGCATGAAGACAGACTTCTTAGGTCTTACAAATGCGGTCGTACTTACAGTCTGTGACTGACCAGGCCACTATCTGTTTTATTAAAGAACATATACAAAGAAGTGTCTAGTGGCCATTTGGCCTTTCACATGGACACTAATGGTAACAATCTCCCACTAAATGCCAATATGGCCAAAGTAACTATGGGAGAACATATACAAAGAAGTGTCTAGTGGCCATTTGGCCTTTCACATGGACACTAATGGTAACAATCTCCCACTAAATGCCAATATGGCCAAAGTAACTATGGGAGAAAAATAAAGAATGATAAAGAATACCTGAGTGTAAGTATACAAACTATACCTCCCACCTGATGGGCATGTTACACAGTATACAAGTGACTGTGTAAGATCATGAATCAAGTAACCCCCATCAAGTGACAATAGTGTCGAAAGCTATCCTGTGGTAGAGGTTTAGTCAAAGCATCTGCAACATTATCTCGAGTGTGAACCTTCTCAAGAATAATGCGCTCAGTGGCTAAGCAATATCGAATGAAGTGATACCTCACCTCAATGTGATTTGTCTTTGCATGATAGACCGGATTCTTAGCCAAAGCAATGGCACTCTGACTATCACTGAGCAAACGAGGTACATGCTGAGGTAAACCCATATCACAAGCAAGACGAGAAAGCCACAACGCTTCCTTACATGCCTCACTTGTTGCAACATACTTTGCTTTTGTGGTGGAAACAACTGTACATTCTTGAAGACAAGATCTCCACGAGACAGCACCTCCAGCAAAATGAAAAATGTACCGTGATCTAGACTTACGATTTTCTACACAACCGGCATAGTCAGAATCTATGTAACCAAGAATGGATGCTTTCCCTCTACCTAAGCATAGACACTTGTCCTTAGTGCCACTTAGATATCTTAAAATCATCTTGACTGCTTCCCAATGTTTCTTGCGAGGATTAGACATATATCTGCTCACAACTCCCACTGCAAATGCAATGTCTGGTCTCATAGGTACCATAGCATACATGAGACTACCAACAGCAGACTGATAGGGAATTTTGGTCATGAATTCATCTTCTTCATCTGATTTGGGGCAATCATCCTTGCTCAATTTCACATATGTGGGTAAAGGTGTACTTAATGCCTTTCCACCCTACATATTGAACCTGTGAAGTACTTTGGATATGTACTCACTTTGAGACAAGTATATGCAACTTTTTCTCCTATCACGAGTAATGCGCATGCCAAGAATATGTTTGGCATCCCCCGAATTCTTCATATCAAATGTCTGAGTCAACTTCTTTTTGAGAATTGACAAATCATTAGAGGACTTCCCAGCAATCAGCATATCATCGACATAAAGTATCAACCATATCAAGCTGCCTTCTGAGCATCTCTTTGTGTAGAGACAATGATCCTCATTGCTTTGAGAATAGCCTTGAGACTTCATAAAAGAATGAAACTTTTGGTACCATTGTCTAGGGGACTATTTAAGACCATACAAGCTCTTCTTAAGCTTACAAACTAGACTTTCCTTGCCAGGAACTACATAACCCTCTGGTTGTTCCATATAGATCTCATCTGTAAGATCTCCATGCAAGAAAGCAGTTTTCACATCCATTTGGACTAGCTCTAAGTCTTCCATTGCAACGAATCCAAGCAACATTTGTGGGATAGTCATCTTAACCACTGGAGAGAAGATTTCCTCGAAATCAACACCATATTGTTGCTTAAAACCCTTTGCAACAAGTCGTGCTTTATACTTTGGAGAAGCACTGTCTGATGTGAATTTTAGCTTATATACCCATTTACATGGTAAAGCTTTCCTGCCCTTTGGCAAAGGTACCAAATCCCAAGTACCATTCTTGTGAATAGAATCCAACTCACTCTTCATGGCACGCTCCCACTTGACATGATCCTCTGTCTACATAGCCTCTTTGTAGCAAGAGGGCTCACCGGCATCTGTTAGCATAACAAAATCTAAACATGGAACATATATATCAGGTGGATGTGAGACACATGTAGAACATCTCAATGTTTGCTGAACAGGAATATGTGTAGACTGATTTGAAAGGACATTCTCTTGAACATCCCTATGTGCAGCATTTTTATGCATGCTAACCAGAGGATTAGTATCCTCAAACACCACTCTTCTTACTTCAACCTCTCAAATTATCCTTCTCGACCATATCCAAGAAAAATGCATTTCTTTGACTTATGATCCAAATTTTGTCTAAGATTCTTTGGTATATGAACATATGCTTCACACCCAAAAACTCGAAGATGATCATAATATGGTGGCTTCACTGTCCATAACTCTTATGCCACCTTCAAACCTTTGGCAATACTAGGTGAAAGGTTAATCACATGAATTGTAGTCAATATTGCTTCTGCCCAAAAAACTTGTGAGAGGTTTGCATGATGCAACATAGAGACTACTCTATCTTGAATAGTTCTATTCATCCTCTTATTGGGGATGTAAGGGATATGTGACCTTACCCCCATATTCATATATATACATCAATTATAGAGCATTGCCTAGACGAGAGTTCATTATGTGGGTTTCGAGGCTCCCACGCATGTCTACGCGTCTCTCCTCTCTTCTCTCTCCCTGCATCTCCTCCTTCCTTCTCTTGTTCTGCACACCAAAGCCCTTCATTGGTATCAGAGCATGCTGAAGGCTGGTGTGCAAGAAGCTTCAATGGAAGCTTAGGTGAGAAGGGATAGAAGTGCAGGTCGGCATCTCTTGACAGCTGTTCAGTATTTCGATCATAACCCGAGTTATGAAGCTCGGATTGATGTGTTTTAAACTTCTGTGCGTAGCTAACACAGAGAGCTACAACTTCACAGAAGGGCGCAGAACCTCGTTCGGACTTCTGAAGTGCCAAAAATTCGAAAAACGCAGAGAATTGTAGAAGGCGAATCTACATTGAGTAGGACAGCTTGGAATGCGATGACTCAACTTGCTGCTCGTAACTTGGAAAGATAGCTACAACTTTGTAGAAGAACTCAGATTCCGATTCTCAGTGCAAGGTCACCGAAACTGTAAAATACAGAGTAGCAGTGTTGTAGGTGATAGTGAAATTGACAGCAGGTGCTTGTTTTATGCATATCTTGAGCTACGCACCTTCGATTGAGGTGTTCTTTATCTCGTTACGTAGCCAAGACTTAGATCTTGAAGTTTGCTGAAGGCCAAAAGTTCAGATTCAGAGGCTATCACCACTGAAACAGCAAAACACAGAGCAGCAATTTTTTGTCAAACGAACCCTAATTACTCTTGGAGGTTGAATTTTCTTTGGAACTTCTTCGAGAGAGAATTTTTGGTGTGCAAGCTCTTATTTTTAGAGCTTCAAGGCATTGTACATGTATGATCACTGTGGTAGCTCCTCCATATGAAAGTAGAGCATGATCTTGTCACGTGTTTGGCATGTAAGATGACATTGTGGTATACTCTTCTTTGAGGTTTATGTCATCATGAGTTCGATCATGGATGTATAGTGGCATTGTGGTTTATATCTTGCTTATGCCATTTGGTTATGGATTTACTTGCCGGTTGCACATACTTTTGTGAGAGTTGACATTGGATCTTAGTTGGTACTTGTATCTTTGTTTTCTTTGCAGGTACAGGATCCAGATTGGAGCCTCAGTTACACGTTTGTTTGTCACCGTTATTAGCATTTGGTCATTGATTGATATCTATTTGCCAGTGTGATTCTTGGCATATGTGGATGGTGATTCCCACATGGTTTATTTGGTTCAGAGTCCGTTTTACAGAGGAGATGCTGCCAAAATTTCACTAGCTTTTATTTTAGAAAGGAGCTCTAGTGGATCTTGAAGCTTGTGTGATAGCTTTGGATCATTGATTATCTCCATTCACATGGACTTGGTCACACATTGTTCGTGACAGGTTGGACCATCTTGTAGGATTCATTCTTGAGTGGGAGGTGCATCACCATTGTATTGGCGTGTATTGCCATTAGCTTTGTGGCACATGTAGTTGCCATTATCTTTGCTTGGATCAGTGACAGGTTACTCATTGTTCTTTTGCTATTGGTTATCTTGTTTGATTGCTCAGTTTTCAAGGGATACTCTGTCGAAATTTTCCCAGGATTCTTTCACATCTACTTGGTCACTTTGGAGACTTGGTGAGCAGGCTTATGCTCATGGTTTTATGTGCATGCTAGATGCATGGTTATGTGACAGGTGGTTCACATGGTTTTCTTCTCCGCAAAGACATATGTGATGTGATTTATGCATCTGGATATGCAGATGTGATCCTATTGAGGATAGAGTATTGTTTCTAGTCTCTTGTTACATTGCTAGTCTATTGGATTGCCAGCATGGTGTCTTCTCGATTTGATGGCACTGACTTTCCGAGATGGAAAGCTCAGATATGGCATACATTGGTTCGTGCAGTGTCAGAGATCACCTGCTCCGATGAGCTCCCCAATTTTGGGGCGATACATGCACGACTTTCGATGACTCTCTCAGGTGTTCGCACGGAGATCGATGAGTCCCTTTTCCGCCCAGCCGCGTGGTGTCTCTAAAAATGACTACTTTCTCTCTCTCTACACCCAAAATGGGTCATGGTCAAGGTTCCTCTCATGAGTGCCACTTGGCACTCATGTGAGCATCATACTCTATATGAATAAGAGGAGGGTCATACCTCTAAATACTATTCATATAGGATACTCCATGTGACATTTCCTTCCCCTTACTTCCATTTTGTCCTCAAAATGGTATTGGAAGGTCTAAAAGAAAGAGAGAAATAATAGAACCACCACTCCCACTATATCCCCATGTATAGAAATACATGGTCCTGTCTCCGTGTTGTTTCCCCATATCCTTCCCCTTAAGAAAACTCTTGGGAAGGTAAACTAAAACTGGGAAACCGTCTCTGTAGGGTGCTAACCCGCTCCCATGTGGCACTATCTTCTGAACTATCTTTCCACTTTACTAGACACTCTTTATACAAGTGACTCCTCGTCCGTTTCTCTCGAGTGCGTAGTATGCTCTCTGGCTCATGTGGAATAGATTGAACAGAAATAGGCTCTACTACCTCACTATCTGGAATGAGGTTGTCAGATTCACCCAGCCTTTTCTTAAGCCGGCTAACATGAAATACTGGATGGATTTGACTATTCTCTGGAAGTTGGAGCTGGTAAGCCATCTTTCCTATTCTCTTAAGTATTTGGAAAGGTCCACAATACCTAGGAGATAATTTTGGACAAGGTCCCGTCTTCATGGTTTCAGACCTAGATGGAACTCTAAGATAGACTTGCTCTCCAACCTCAAAGTTGATATCTCTTCTTTGAGGGTCAGCATAGGCTCTAGCCCTATCCTGAGCTTTCCTAATGCTGTCCTTAGCAAGTCTAAGCATATCATTCATTTCTTCCAAGAAGTCCTTTGCAGCTTGAACTTTTTCATTCTGCAAGCCAACTGCATAAGGAGCCCTTGGCTGAAACCCATACATAAGCATAAATGGACTATGCCCAGTGGAAGAGTGCTTGGCACTATTATATGCAAACTCTACTATAGGTAAGTACTCCTCCCAATTAGTTTGCCTTTCATTCACATATGCTCGAAGCATATCCTCTAAGATTTGGTTAACCCTTTCTGTTTGCCCATCCGACTGTGGATGCTCGGCCGTACTCATGCTAAGCTTTGTATCCAACCTTTTGAAGACCGCTCTCCAAAAGTGGCTAGTAAACTTCCTATCCCGATCAGAAACTATGTCTAAAGGAAGACCATATAACCGGTATAGGTTCTCAACAAAGAGTCTAGCCAACTCAGGTGTCTTCACTGTAGTATGTGTCGGAATAAACCTAGCCATTTTGGTTAACCTATCCACAATTACCCAGACCGAGTCGTGCCCTCTCTGTGTCTTAGGTAATCCGACTATAAAGTCCATGGAGATACTCTCCCACTTCCCATTAAGAATATCCAATGGGTGGAGTAGTCCTCCAATCCTCAACCTCTCAGCTTTGTTGACCTGGCATTTATTGCACTTAAGCACATACTCTAGGACGTCCTTATGAAGTCCAGGCCAATAAAACTGCCTCTTAACAAGATCATAAGTCTTGTTAACTCCTGGGTGTCCCGCACTAGGTGTGTCATGACACTCATATAAAATATGCCGTCTCATCTCAATATCTCTAGGGACACACACCTTACCTTTATATAACAGATATCCATCATGGACACTGTAATTCTTCCACTTGAATCCTTCTTGAGTACCCGTCGATACTCCATCCTCATTGGAAACCCGTATATCACGATCCCCATTCTCTATGGCTTCCCAAATCTCGGAATATGCAGGATCAAGTCTACATTTCCCTCTAATAGACTCAAGTAGCTCACTAGTGATCTGAGTAAAACTCAGTCCATTGAGCATAGGCATGCGGCTAAGTGAATCAGCCACTACATTAAACTTTCCCTTCCTATACCTAAGCTCATAATCAAACTCTTGAAGGGTCTCTGCCCATCGGGCCTTACGACCTTTAAGGTCTGTTTGATTAGAGAGCCACTTAATGCTCTCTTGATCAAACACTATCGTAACTTTGGCACCATATAAATAATGACGCCACTTCTTCAAAGCATGGACTATTGCATACAACTCCTTCTCATAGACAGAGTAATTCTTTTGAGCCGGTTCTAGTTTCTTGCTCTCAAAAGCTAATGGTCGACCATCCTGTACTAAAACCGCTCCTATAGCAAAATCACTCGCGTCAGTTTCAACCACAAATGGTTTATTGGGATCTGCTATATGTAAAAGTGGAGCTGTAGCAATTGCTACCTTCAACTTTTCCATACTTTGCTTCTGTTCGTCTCCCCAATGAAAGGCTTTCCCTTTCCCTTTAAGCTGTTCCGTCATCGGGACAGCAATTTTGGCATAGTTCTTAATGAATCTTCGATAGAAACCTGATAAACCTAGGAAGATCTGCAGCTCCTCCAGGTTCCGTGGATGTGGCCATTCCATAATAGCCCTTACTTTTTCAGGATCCATCTGGATTCCATCTTGGGAGACTATATGCCCAAGGTATTTAACCTCTGTTTTGAAAAATTCACATTTTGACTCCTTAGCAAAGAGCGAATTTTCCCTTAGCACTTGAAATACTTTTCTCAAGTGTTCCAAGTGCTCCTGTTCTGATGCACTATAGATCAGAATGTCATCTAAAAAGTCTACTACAAAGTGTCCTAGATAAGGCCGTAAAACACTATTCATGAGTTTCATGAAAGTGGCAGGAGCATTGGTGAGACCAAAAGGCATCACCAAAAACTCATAGTGCCCATATCTAGTCCTAAATGAAGTTTTAGGGACATCCTCTGCCCTAATCCTGATCTGATGATATCCTGATCTGAGGTCAAGCTTGGTAAAATACCTAGCTTGATGTAACTGATCAAATAGATCTTCCAACCTAGGCATTGGAAATCTATTTTTGATAGTTACCTTATTAAGTGCTCTATAATCTATACATAGTCTCATAGAGCCATCTTTCTTTTTAACTAGGAGCATTGGCGATGCCCATGGTGAGTTACTAGGTTTGATGAAGCCTTTATCTAAATAGTCCTGCAATTGCTTCTCAACCTCCTCATGCTGAGAAACACTAAGCCTATAAGGTGGTCTACAAATAGGGTTAGTGTTAGTAACAACTTCTATGGCATGGTCAATGTCCCCTCTCTCAGGTGGTAGCCCTCTAGGTAAGTCAGTGGGAAAAACATCTCTGTATTCAAACATAAGATCCTTAAAACTTTTAACTACACACTCTTGCAAAAAAGAATAGTAGAAAGTCCTGTTCATATTTACATTCAAAGCATGAAAATATACATCAGATGAGCTGTCTGTACAATGCTCCATATCATGACTATACAATAAAAACATATCCTGTACGTGCTGTGAACAACAGAGACTATACATCTCTAATGATGAGATGAGAGGTGCACTAGGTACATCTCTCTCTCCCTGAATATAAACTGTACTTCCATTCTTTTCAAACTCGAGTGTGTTATTTTGATAGCTGCGTTTAAGTGTATCTCCCAACCCCCATAGCCACTCTCTTCCTAAGACTAGATCTGTCCTCTCCATGTTCATAATTTGGAAGTCCATATGATCTGTATAATCCTGCATCTTGACTTCCAAATTGGATACCATAGTATCCCATATTCTTTTATCTTGCCCTTGCATCATAGATACAATGTATTTATGTGCACTAGGCTGTTGGGGAATCTTCAATTTCTTGACCAAAGCATAGTTTATGAAGTTATGAGTGGCAGAGTCATCTATCATGACTCGCACCCTGGTCCCGTATACACTACCATGTAGCTTGACCAAGTCATGTGGTCCAAACTGCGGTGACCACAATGACTGAGTCAAACAACACGTGTGCTCTATATCCTCATGCATCACCTCCACTCCCTTGCAGCTAGAGCTGCCATGAATGGGAAGGGTCTGCACTAGGTGGACCGCCTTTTTGCCCCTTTCAGGAGCCGTACTAGACTCTGGTCCTTTCTTCTTTTCTTCCCCCTTCTTGAGTGGACAGTTCCACTGCGAGTGGCTAGGGGATAGGCACCTAAAACACAGGTTCTCTCTTTTGGCCTTCTCAAACTGGTCTGTGGATAGCTTAGGCCCTTGTGATCTTTGTTTTTTAATAAAAACCTTGTTTTTCCCAAAAGGAAACTTTTTCTTAAATTTAGTGGTGCTAAGAGGTTTAAGGGGCTGATCCGTCTCCATAGGAGTATACTGAGGACGGTTATGGTCCTCATATATCTGTGCATACTTGATCGCGTCCTCAAACGTCTTAGGCGCCTTCCTCCTGACTTCCCTCTTTATGGCTTTATCCAAGCCCCTAACAAACCCTCTGGTCTTCTGAAAATCATCTAGACCCTTAAGCTTCAAAGTGATCTCTCTATAGTGAGATAGATAAACTGAAAGAGGCCTGCCTCTTTGAGTAATTCTATCCCACTCATCCCAATTCCTCTCCTCTTCATTTTCAGGAAGAAACTCTTTTAGGAAAAGAGTCTCAAAGTGAGTCCAGTCACTAGGGATAGAGTTCGCCTCCTTAAGACTCATCCACCACTTATAAGCACGCGGGCCGAGGGAGAGACTCGCCTCTAGCACACGATACTTAGGTGGGGTGCCCTTCAATTGATGCAAATCTTGCCACTTTTGTAAAAAAGTGTAGATTGCATCTTTATTCCTGTCTCGGTCATCCCCCGTGAAGGTTGGTGGCTTTAAGTCTTTCAGGAGGGGAGCTTCCCTAGAGCTCTCTCCTTTATATTTACTAGGAAGAGAAGTCTCTTTCCTAGTAATCTCTAGAGGAATGATAGGAGTCTCTCTTTCCTTCCTAGCTAGGAAAGAAGTGACACTAGTCTCAAGAGAGATCATTTGAGACTTAAGTTGCTGTATAAGAGATGTCATGCTACCCAAATCTTTCTCTAACTTGAGGGTTTGCTCTTTCAAGTCAATGAATTGGTCACGAGTGACAAATTCATCTATAAGCTCTTCATAAGTGTACTCTTGCTGTGAAGGCTCTTTTTCTTCTATGTTCTCTTCTATTTCTTGTCCTAACTCTACTTCTTCCATCCTAGCATCCTGATCCTCTAGTTGCTCTCTAGGTGGAGAAGTGGTCTCAACTACTTGTTTGCCTTTATTTTCCATGTTTAAGTACCCTTCCCCCATTTGCTAACTAGAGAGTATGAAAATGAATGGAAGTAGAGTTAAAATATGCAAGAAGAAGAGAGATATAACACAAGAGCACTTCCCTGATACAAAGTAGTGTTGCGGAAGCTAAATCCAGGTGATCCTTGATGCTTCAAGCCGCTGATTTTGAGTCCTCGCCAGTCCCAAAAGAAAATTGGAAATGTCCGCTTGGTCCGGGGAGGTTCTAGACACCATAAACCATCCAAAATAACACCAAAAGTGCGTAGGAAAAGCCTCAAACGTGCAAACTGAATGCAACTGAACAATTTCAGAAATTTTCCAATCCTCGCCAGTCCACAAAGTGTTGTCCAGCACCTGCACTTCAAAAATTTGAGACAATCCCAAGTGAAAAAATTGGATTTGGAGTCCGGAAGAAGAAAAACTAGGCCCGGGAGTGGCCGCCTAGTTCCTGCTGAAGCGCTGCAGAGAGATTTTGGTAGGGCAAATCTCTTCCAAATCCAACACCGATGGTCTCTGAGCGAAGCTTGAAAGTGTAGCTTCGAAACGTGACCAAGATTTTGAAAATCCGATATGGTATGAAGAAGATATGGTCCGGAGAAGTGAGGTATGTCACCGGTGGGAAGTGAAAAGCTTCATCTTCATGAATAGATAGGTTTGGAAAGCTCAAAACTGAGGAATGAAAGCTTCTTTCACCAAACCAACACCCCCCATCCCATAACCACAGCCCATAATACATATGTACATCCTCATTTGATCAACATCTTGATCCACAATATCAATTTTGTTCTTCTAATTCCCCCAAAAAAATTCGAATTTTACCTATCTTCAAGTTGAATTGGAGTGGCTTCGAAAATTTCTGAACTGTCAGAGGGCGCCTTTGATGGAGCAAGTTATCCCACATAGGGGCGCTGCAGGCGGAGAAAATCCCTTTATAACCAAGAGCATGAGGAGCTTACTTCCACCTTGGAGTGGGGAGGGAGGAGCAAAGCTCCCCCTCGTGGGCTGGCGGATGCCTTCGGGCCTCTGCGTGACTCTCTGCGCCTGTGGGCCTTCTCTGATCGCGGGCCGCCTGTGGGCCGTCGGTTCTTGATGATGGTTGTCCCGTCGCGGGCCGCCTGTGGGCCGTCGGTTCTTGATGATGGTTGTCCCGTTCGCCGTCTGGCTCCGATACCAATGTCAGAGATCACCTGCTCCGATGAGCTCCCCAATTTTGGGGCGATACATGCACGACTTTTGATGACTCTCTCAGGTGTTCGCACGGAGATCGATGAGTCCCTTTTCCGCCCAGCCGCGTGGTGTCTCTAAAAATGACTACTTTCTCTCTCTCTACACCCAAAATGGGTCATGGTCAAGGTTCCTCTCATGAGTGCCACTTGGCACTCATGTGAGCATCATACTCTATATGAATAAGAGGAGGGTCATACCTCTAAATACTATTCATATAGGATACTCCATGTGACATGCAGGGTTACACATGTATGTGCATAGAGAGATGCACAGAGGCCTCGTGACATGCCCAACCACGTATGGATGGATATGGATGCATTGGCCAGCGCCACTATCCGATTACAGCTTGTGGATTCTATATATGAGTCTGTTATGTATGAGGAGACGAGTAGTGCATTATGGCAGAGACTACATGATATGTATGCGAGTCCATTGACTCATGTGAGACATAGATCACATCGACGACTTTGATGTTGGCATTGTGGTCATGAGGGCCATATTCGACGACGTTGCTTTAGGCGGATGCGACGACGACGTCAGATATATGCACGTGATGCAGGTCAGGTAGTGGTTTCAGGAGATTCTATGGTAGTTGATTATGCTAGTGATGGTTATATCACTTTCTCCTATAGTTCATCTCATGATTCTTCTTGTTCATTGGATAGCACACATATGGCTTGGTTGCTTGATGCATTAGCCACTTTTCATGTTACTCCATATCGTGAGTGGTTTTGTCGATTCTCAGGTGAGAGTCGCGGATGTGTGCACTTGCCTGATGGTACATCATATGACATTGAGGGTGCAGGAGATGTATGCCTTATGCTACCTAGTGGAGCATCACTTATACTCAGACATGTACGCTATGTGCCTTCATGCCCTATGAGCTTGATTTCAGTTAGCCAGTTACAGGAGAGCAGATATTATGCATTCCTTGGTGAGCATCATTTTCAGTTGCAGTTGGGACAGCTTATGCTTGTTAGAGGTGCTAGGATTAGGCACAGGTATCCACTGCAGGTACTTCATGTGAGAGACAGTCTCGTCTCAATGAGGGTTCAGTCTTATGTGTGATGTGAGACTCGTCATGTCTCATTTTGTCTACCTACAGATAGGTCTATTGACATTCATGATGCACATGTATGGCAGGATTTAGATGCTCAGATGGATGCACATGTAGAGCATGTTTTGGATGCTCATGATACTTATGTAGAGCATGGTTTGGTTGATCATATGGATGCTCTTATGGAGCACACTTTGGATGATCATTTGGATGCTTTAGAGCATGATATGGATGCTTATATAGAGCATTGTGATGATACTCACTTAGAGTTAGATCATCAATTTGACCTTGGTATTGATGTTGTGCAGTTAGCTAATGTGAAGCATGATCATACACTTGGTGTGATAGAGGAGGATTGCTCTCATGGTATATAGTGTATGGTAGAGCATTTTAGCTCTCATGATGCATACCTAGATACATCCTTGGTTGAGAGGATGGCTGATTTGGATGTTGAGGAGTTAGCAGTTATGCAGTCATTCTTGGATTCGCTCATGCCAGATATTGACACAAATATGTCAAGACATGTTGGTCTTGATAATGGTGCTTTGGATGCCTTGGATACATGCATGGCTGACATACTTAGGTTAGCCAGGATAGCACATGTTTCGTCAGCATTCGGGAGTATGATGTATGAGTTGTTATGCTCGAGACCAGACATTGCAGTTGCTATTGGAGCATTTGCACTTGGAGTTGTCAGTCGTTCGATGATTGACATAGGCATAGAGCGAGTGGGAGCTTTGCAGGAACTTCATCAGTTCTTGCATCAGTCAGATATGAGCTCGACTCTTACCGATATGAGTCTAGAGCAGTTTGAGGTGCATGGATACACCTTATTCGAGGCAGTTGGTGTAGGCTGATCCGTATGGGTTGAGATCCGGACTCTTCCTGTACATTAGTGTATAGTCCTACATCATTCTTTGTATATGTTTTTCCACTTATGGTCACATTGACCCTTAAATGGGAGATTGTTGGGGATGTAAGGGATATGTGACCTTACCCCCATATTCATATATATACATCAGTTATAGAGCATTGCCTAGACGAGAGTTCATTATGTGGGTTTCGAGGCTCCCACGCATGTCTGCGCATCTCTCCTCTCTTCTCTCTCCCTGCATCTCCTCCTTCCTCC
This sequence comes from Ceratopteris richardii, assembly GCA_020310875.1. Lineage (NCBI taxonomy): Eukaryota > Viridiplantae > Streptophyta > Polypodiopsida > Polypodiales > Pteridaceae > Ceratopteris > Ceratopteris richardii. The sequence goes on along the minus strand of CM035421.1, from coordinate 20,975,129 downwards.
TCTTGTTCTGCACACCAAAGCCCTTCACCTCTCAGCTACACCACAATGTACTGGGGTATAAGGAGCTGTAAACTCTCTACAAATCCCTCTAGACTGACAAAAAGGGCTGAATTCATGTGAGGTATACTCACCCCCATTATCTTAACGTAAAGCCTTAAGCTTAGTTCCTTTTTCAGTCTCAACTGAAGCAAGCCATTTTTTGAAATTAGGGAATACCTCATCCTTCGATTTGATAGGATATACCCAAACTTTTCTAGTAGCATCATCTATGAAAGTGACAAAGTAAAGAGAACCACCTAACAACCTAGTCGGAATAGGACCACACACATCTGTATGAATGAGATCTAAAGGCTGAATTGAAGATTCAATGTGCGTTCTATGCACATTTCTAGTTTTCTTTCCATATTGACAATGCTCGCAAAATGAAAAATCGGATAAAGATAACACAGGTAAGTAGCCAAAATGATAAAGATTTTCCATTCCACTACAAGATATATGGTCCAAACGACCATGCCAAATACAAGCCATAGGTTTTTCAGTAACAGCTAACAAGTGTTCAGTAAAGTGAGCCAACTTTGCTGCCTTTTGCAATAAGCATATTTCCCTTTGATATGCAAAAAGACTGAGCATAGAAGACCACCTTGTAACCAAGGTCATCAAGTTGACCAATTGACATCAAACTGTGTGATAACTGAGGTACATGGCGTACATCATGCATAGTAAATTTTGAACCATCAATGAATTGCACAGCCACATCTCCAATCCCCACAACATCACACTGGTAAGAATCACCAACTCTCACGGTACCAAGAGACTTTGGTGCATAATTAGAGAACCATTCTCTATGTGGTGTCACATGGAAAGAAGCACCAAAATCTAGCAGCCATGTGTGGGAAAGAGAATCAGCCATAAGAGCCTCAGTTGGCACAATACTATCAAGTGTCAACACATCAGCATCATCAGAAATAGCATTAATTTCTTCAATCTTCGCAATCGAAGTAGATGGTGCAGGTAACAGTTTAAGATGCTCATCAACATTCTGTCCTTTACCTTTAGCATTATTTAATGCATAACAGTCCTTCTTCATATGTCCTTTCTTATGACAATAATGGCAGTCGATATCCCTCTTCCTTGATTTACTTCTACTCTTATTCCACTGACCATTCTTTTCCTTGTTCTTGCTCCTCTCACATTGTTGATTCTTTCCTTGGTAAGAATCACGAACATTATATGCATCTCCACTCTGAGTGCCAACCATAGATTTTCTATGAATCTCCTCACTCAAGAGTGCTCCACATATGTCATCATAGACGAGTTTACCACCAGGTGCACTATTGCTAATAGTTGTGCAAAATGTATCCCATGATAAAGGAAAGGTGCATAACAGCAATACTGCTTTCATTTCATTATCCATATCCATTTTCTGAGCCTATAACTAAGAGAATATAGCATCAAACTCATTTAGATGAGCAGCAACGCTATCTGTCCATACGAAGGTCATATAATTTTCTCATCAAATAGACTTTATTTGATGCCATCTCTTTTTCATATGTATTGCATAACTTCTTCCAAAGCTCCTCTGCACTTTCATAGTCTAATACTATAAAGTAAACATTATCTGCCAGGTGCAAGTGAATGGTAGACCTATGCTGGAGATAGACGTCTACGGAAGCACGCGAACAGCACAAGGAAGGAGAAGAAGCTTGGAGCACAACACACAATACTCAATGTATTACTAGAGAATGTACAAAGATAAGTAGACCATTAGGGCAATAGGCGTATATATAAGCCGGGGGAAAAAAACCTCCTAAAGAGGGAAAACGGTGCCCCGGCGGTCCTAGTGTGTTCGCACACATCACTACCTAAATATATCAACAAATCCCCCCTGGGAGTGATGTGGTGAACAAGGAGCTGGCACTCATGTATAAGCAAGTGCCAAGCTATGTGGAAATCACTCCACAAAAGGAAGTAAGCCCAAAGCTTTGCGAAAAGCTTCAAACTTCTCCCTAGGTAGAGCCTTCGTGAAAAGCTCTGCAATGTTCTCCTGCGTGGGCACATATGCCAAGCTGATCTCCCCAGCAGAGAACCTCTCCCTGATATAGTGATAATGCACCTCAATGTGCTTAGTGTGAGCATGGAACACAGGGTTCCTAGCAGCTGCCAATGCACTCTGACTGTTAGTGAAGATGGTGGTGGCAGAAGACTGACCAACACCCAAATTAGCCAAAAGGTGTCTGAGCCACACACACTCAATAATCACTGTGAAAGCTACCCTATACTCAGCCTCACAACTGGAAGCGGCCACAGTAGACTGCTTCTTGCTCAACCAAGATATACATGAGCTACCAAGCATGAAGCAAAAGCCACTAGTGGACACAAGAGTGTCAAAGCAACCAGTCCAATCAGAGTCATAAAAAGCATGCAAATCTGGCGGTAGTGATCCCCCCTTGGGATAAAACAACCCAAGTAGCCGAGTACCACTCAAGTAACGAAATATGTGCTTAACCGCCAGCCAATGCTTGACTCCTAGGCAATGCATAAACCTGCTCATCTATGAGACAGCAAACTGAATATTCAGAGGAGTAATGCATAAGTAAATCAAGCATCCAACTGTCTGCTGATAGAGAACAACATCAAATGCATCTCCAGTATCATCAAGACTCAATCATAAACCTATCTCCATAGGAGTGGCAATAGGCTTACAGTCTTCAAGGCCAAAACACTGCAATAATGTCTCAATATATTTGGTTTGACACAAAGCCATTCCACCATCAACTTCCATAAATTGAATGCCCAAATAGTGATGCAAATGCCGCAAATCAGACATCTCAAATGAGGCATGCAAATCAGCCTTAAAATCAGCAATATGCTTCTCAATAGGTCCAGTGAGCAGCATATCGTCCACATAGACAACAATGATCAGAAGCACATCATTAGCAGGCTTAACATATAAGGTGCTTTCAGTTCGACTGTTCTCAAAACCGTGTGCAATCAGATAGGCATGTATCTTCTCATACCAAGCACGTGGTGCTTGCTTTAAACCATATAATGCCTTCTTTAACCTGCACACCTCGTTTTCATGCCTTTTTTGCACAAAGCCACGGGGCTGAAAAACATACACTTCTTCATGCAAGTCACCATTCAGAGATGTTGTTTTAATGTCCAACTGATGTACATTCCAACCATGATGTGCTGCAAGTGCACAGATGCTATGAACTGTATTCATTCGGCAAGTAGGTGCAAAGCTCCCATCAAAATCAATGCCTCGTTCATAACCCTTTGCAACAAGTCTAGCCTTATACATGTCAATTGTACCATCAGGCTTACGCTTCAGCTTGTATACCCACTTAGTCCCAATGGCCTTCTTGCCAGGAGGCAAGTTACATAAAGACCAAGTACCATTCTTCATTATAGCATCATATTCAGATTGCATATCAGCCATCCAATTTTCTGAATTTTGTGCTTCATCAAATGAAACAGGCTCATTCTCATCACAGAGACCAGATGCAGCCATAGCATAGCAATCTGATGCAAAAGAGGCACTATGCGAGCCTGAACGAGTACGATATGACAGAGATGCATCTAATTTGTTGTCACGCAAAGTCTGCACCAACCATTTTGGCATAGTTTTTGCCTGCTCAATATCAGCTCTCTCATCAACTAGTGCATCATGTAAATCTGCATCAGAAATGGAATGATCTACATCATCACATGAAACCTGCAAAGCCTGAGAAGTTGCCTCATTGGGATCGGCACTAGACTATCCACTTGTAAAAAGAGGCAGCAAAGTATCATACATGTCTTTGGAGCTAACAGATGTCTCTTTCGTACATGAAAGCAATGGTTGAATAGCATCTTCCACAAAAAAAACATCACGGCTAACCAGAATGCATTTAATCTGTGGATGATACAGATGATAGCCTTTACTTTCAGAATTGTACCCGACAAAAATACATTTTACTGCTTTATCATCCAATTTTCTGCGATGTTGTTCAGGCACTAATGCATATGCCAAACAACCAAAAACACACAGATGAGCAACAGATGGCTTGCGATCATGCCAAGCCTCATATGGAGTGATAGATTGTAGCACTTTAGTGGGACACTTGTTCAGTACATATGCTGCACACATGATAGCCTCAAGCCAGAAACTATGTGGTAAAGCCTGACTCTTGACCATACACCTCGCCATCTCCATGAGTGACCTGTTCTTTTGTTCAACAACTCCATTCTGTTGAGGTGTATTTGGCACTGTACACTGGTGTTTTATCCCACATTCAGCCAGAAATGCATTAAAATCAGAAGACATATATTCCTCCCCTCGATCGGAACGAAGGGTGCCCATTTTACATGCTGACAGATTTTCAACCAAAACCAAGAACTGTTTGAAGCACATGAACACTTCGGACTTTGCCTTCAATGGATATACCAATGCATGCCTGGAAAAATCATCAATGAAAGTCACGAAGTAAAGATAATTTCCAAAAGAAGTTGTCTGTATAGGACCACAGACATCACTATGTACAAGCTGCAATTTCTGAGTAGCCCGAACAGAACCATCTTTTGGAAATGAGGAATGCTTCATTTTGCCCAAAATACAGCCTTCACAAACATGTTTTCTAGGTGCCTCAAGTTTGGGCGAAGAGGAAATCATTTCAGATTTATGCAGGCATAGCAAACTAGCAAAATTCAGATGACCAAAGCGTGCATGCCAAAGCTTTGCATCTAACATAGCCTGAGAATCATGTACTGCACATGCCGAATCATTCACAGATCTTTCATAGTCTATGAGCTTATACAACCCACGACATAAAATGCCAGAAGCAATAATCACATCTCCATTTGACAGATCATGACCTGTACACCTGTCATCAACAAATTTCACAACCAAGCTAATCTTGGCTAATGCAGAAATTGATAACAGGTTCTTCTTGATCCCTGGCACAGATAAAGCATCTGACAAAGTGAAAGAACTACCATCAACAGTAGTCAAAATGATCTTACCAACTCCCATGACAGGATAAGAGGATTTGTTGGCACATGTAACAGTATTCCATGTAGGGGCAGGCTCGAGTGAAGAGAAGAAACTGCACTATGAGGTAATATGTTTGGTCGCCCCACTGTCAAAATACTGGCAAACATCTGAGTCTACTATAGACATGCACTACTCATGAGAAGATGGGTCAAAACTGGAGACAGTGGTAAACGCCCATTCTTCTTCTTGCACAAGATTAGCAAACTCTGTTTTTGGTGTAGAGGCCTCTACAACAACCATTCCAACCTCTTTCTTCTTTGCCTCTTTAGCAGCGAGTTTTGGACAGTTCTTTATGATATGATCATTCCCTTTACAGTACTTGCAAAACAGTTTCTTCTTTTCTGATTTCTTCTCATCTTTATCTCCCTTCTTCGAATGTGCAGCATTTGCAGATTTTTGCTTACTAGTTGAAGAGCTCCATTTTCCTTTGCCCTTCTAAGTAGCCAGGAAAGCTTGATTTGCAACACGCTTAATGGACCTGTTTTGCCTGGACTGATCTTTCTGCAATAGAATAGAGACTAACTCCTCAAATGACAAGGCATTTGGATTGCCTTTCATCATTAACCAAAGAGTAGAAGCAGAACTCTGATATGAATCAGGAAGACCATTCAGAACGGTCTGCACAAGTGACCTATCTGGTATAACCTCATCAGTAGAAATCAACTGTTCCTTCAAGTCTTAAATCTTTGTTAGAAAACTATCCATAGAATCACCTTCATTCATGTGCTCACTTTCCAACTGTTTTCGGAGGTAAGCAACACGAGCCTCATTCCTAGCTTGGTACAATGTGGTAAGTGTATCCCAAGCATCCTTAGTTGTTCTGCAAGAGCGAATATGAGGAATAATGGCACATTTGATAGACAAAGCTATCAATGCATGTGCCTAGGCATTTCTGTCATCCCAACAAATTTGCTCTGCATTAGCTAGAGCAGAAACCGTAGCACGAACAGGAATATGCACAATATCATCATCTTTGACACCTTCTACCTCAACTTTTGTACCTGCAGTTGTAACAGTTGCAGGTGTGATAGGACGTTTTTCAACACCCTACAGAATGTTCCACAGTCCTTTTGCAACCAATACATGTCGCATCATATAAGCCCATAATGGTTAGTTGATACCATCCAACTTATCCTCAACAGCCCACATACGGAATACATCATTGCTTTCAGCCATGGCCGATGGCTAAAATAACTTGATGCAAAAAATTGACTGTATCTCAAAAAGTTGAACAGAACTGCCAATATGAATTCTGCTAGACCTGTAGCAGAGTTCGAGACGCTTATATTGGCGAACAGAAACTAGTGTATAACTTTGGCACAAAAAGATGAAATAGCCTACACAAGCACAGCGACAGTGCGTTCGGAGGCCGAAACGAGCTCAGATCGCGATTTCAGCACCGCATAGCGAAGCTGTTTTGATCTCAAAAACACCTTGAGTATGCTCACCAAAATTCATGCGATTTTGAGACTGCAATCGGAGGAGTGTCGATGGTACCCTAGATGAAGTGACGACCTGCTCTGATACCAATTGTTGGAGATAGACATTTACAGAAGCACACGAACAACACAAGGAAGGAGAAGAAGCTTGGAGCACAACACACAATACTGAATCTATTACTAGAGAATGTACAAAGATAAGTAGCCCATTAGGGCAATAGGTGTATATACAAGCTGGGGGGAAAAAACCTCCTAAAGAGGGAAAAAAGTGCCCCGACAGTCCTAGTGTGTTCACACACATCACTACCTAAATATATCAACAACTTGGCCATTTCATCTAACTCATCCCAATCATCTTCATCCATGTCAGCAGGCTTCTTTGAAATTCCATTTATTGGCTTCCATTGCCTCCTTTGAATCAGCACATCTTTAATCTGATTCTTCCATAGAGCAAAGTTTGTGCCATCAAATTTTCGGATCTCTCTTCGCCCTACAAGTTATAGCTCCTCCTCGAAACAGTAGCACTAGACCCTGATCCACCGGATGTGCCTGAGACCTCTAATGCCATGATGGTAGAGAACTGAATGGAATGATAATGGAGCTAGAAGAGTTTGAACACCAACGAATAAGTGTATCAAGGAGTAAATCGACCATTGTATAGTTGACAAAACCAAAAATCTAGAAAATTTTTGCCAGAGTATCCTCTACAAAATGAGTGTATGACCAGTGTCAAAATATCATAAAACTAAAAGTACTAACATGTTTGCCTGCATAGTGAATCACTGACTCCATTGCATATAATCAGTTACCCAATAGAAGCCAACTAGGCTTATTGAGAACCTGTGAACATCTATCATACATCTCATATGGCGAGGTTGGGTAAGTCTTCCACCTGCATCACCAAAGAGAGCCCGACATCTGGGTGTCTCCCAGTTAAGAAAACCTCACCACGACCCTCTTTATCAAACATAAAAGGCTTTATGCAAAGAACGTGACCGCTATATCAATGACCACATGGAAGTACATAAGCGATATCCACAGAAGCGTACATAATGTGTATGTGCTCAATATTTGCAGTAAAATGACACTAAAAGGCTGAATGCACAGCCCAAAAACTAATCAATAACACCTGCAAGTGTCTGTCAACTCTAATGTTTTTGGCTCAAAAAATTTGCATCAATCTGCAACAGTTGCTCCCACCAAAACTGAAATCTTTCAAGAGACCTGTAGTTTTGCGAGTGTGGCTGAAAACACAGCCCCAAAGGTTGATATTTAATGTTGGAGAAGTACAAAGAACACTCTTCTTGATGTTCTTGGACCTGTCTAAACAGAACTATGTGCGGAAGTACTCCAAAACAGCTCCAAAAGTCACCCCAAAAATGCTTCAAAAATAGGCTTTGAAAGCAAAGAATGAAGCTTTTAGGGAACAAAACATGTTCAAGGTAATGTCAACCTTAGTCTTTCCCCTTCTTCAGACACCACAAGAGTGTAGCTTAGTGGCAAGAGATTTCCATGGTTAAGCGAGCTCCGATGGGAACAGTATTGGGATGGGTGACCTCCCAGGAAGTATCAGGTGTTGGAACAAAGCAATCCCAAATTGATGATTATGAAGAACTTGAAGCAATTCAAGAATCAGAATGAAGCCAAAGAAGTCATTAAAGATAGCGAAGAGATCTCAAATTTGTAGCTTGTATACATATGTACATTACAGATGGAAATTCTTGTACTATGAGTTCAGATGATCATTAGAATGATAAGGAGTAATGTAATAGACATGGGATGAGTTTAGAAACATATGTATATAAGTCAATGATGTAAAGAAATAAGAGAGAGAATCATTAGAAGTCAAGTGTCCATGAAGTAGATGTGTAGAGAGTTATCTTCAGGAGTTAGCGTTGAATCTTTCTCTGATTTCTCTCAGTCTGATCATGTGGATCAGAAAATCTTTTGTACATATCTAATATAGAATCTAATGAATCTATGTTCAAAGTTTCATAGTCTAATTCCTTTTAGGTTGTGTGTATGATCAATAGGAACATGTATATGTAAAGTCTGCAAGTAGACTTCTCAAAATTGTGCACTTTTTTGTGTCAATGTTTTGCTTGGATCTCAGTGCACAGTGTAACATTTTTGATGGCTCACCATTCAAAATATAAGTTAGAAGGTAAGGAAGCTATGGCTAAAAGCATTTAGCAAAATGAGAAGTGTGCTGTGAGAAATCAACCTTAGAAGTTGACTATGTCAAAGTCGCTTGTTCAGGAAGATAGTTTCTAACATATCTTTGATCTTAAAGATCAAACTGAAGTTTTAATGATTCTTTTGAAGATCTACTGGTTGATATGATTTTGTTAAGGTAGAATGCTGATATGTGCATCATTAGATTAAAGAAATTTGAAGATATGTGCAGGTAATGAAGTGAAATCCTGAAGTAGACTTCTTGAAGAAAAAAATTTTCACTTAGAGAAATGATAGTGAATGACTTGATAAATTAAGGTAATATTTGTGTAAAGGTTGGTCTATAACTGATATAGAGGTCATCTTAAGTCAGTATAGATCAAGCCTTTGGAGATTTAGAAGTCTCCAACAGTGGTATCAGAGCAGAAAGATCAAATCAAAGTGAAGAAGAAGCTGGGAGAACCTCGACTATTGCAAATATCAAAGATCTTGTGAATTGAAGGAGCAAAGAGTAAAGTTTGGAAGAAAACCTGAAGAAGAACAAAGCACGAGTTCAAAGGATCAGTAAGGATTAAAGCCTCATATCAAAGGTACATTATATCATCATAAATCTTAGTAATTGCAGACACAGAAGATCAAAGATGGGAGAAAGCTTGCAGATTGATAAGCTAGATAGGGAGAACTATCCATCTTGGCCCATGAGGATGGAGGCACACCTCATGAGCAAAGATTTGATGGCATTCATTACAGGAGAAGAAGAAAAGCCTGAGTTTGAAGATCCTAGTGTTCCAACTAGGGAAGAACTTGCAGATTTGAAGAACTGGATGAAGAAGGATGCTCAAGCTAGGAGCATCATTTACATGGCTGTAAATGATTATCTTCTACCTCATATTAGAGGATTAGAAAGTGCAACAGATGAGTGGAATGCTTTGGAAGAGCATTTCCAAAATACAACCAAGTCAAGGAAGTCCTCATTATGGGCAAAGTTCACAACCTTCAAGAAAAAGAGCTTACAATCAATTATGATTATGTGGCAAGAATGAAGGATATTGCAGATAGCTTGGGAGCAATAGATGAAGATATTAAGAGGATAATTTGGTAAGACAAATACTTACAGGTCTGAGAGGAGATGAGAAATGGAAACCTTTCATAGTGTCCATAGGATTTTCATTAGATCACTTTACTCCTGATCTTAATCAATTGCTAGGACATATGCTAACTTTTGAGCAGGACATTAAGGGAGATAATGATAGGAGTGCAAGTCAAGCTATGTACTCCAAGGACAAGACAAAGAATGGTAAAGGGAAGCAGTCAACTGATGATGAAGGACCTTCAAGCCAAGTCAATTTTACAAGAGGAAAGATGAATTTTAGAGGTAAAGGAAGAGGAGGTAAGAACAAAGATAATACTAAAGCTTGTTGGATTTGTGGCAGAACAAATCATTTAGCAAATGTTTGTTGGTATAACAATCAAAATGGTGGAAGTCATAATTAGAGTTTCAATCAAAGTGGTAGAGAGGCAGAAATCAAAGAGGTAACTTCAGAGGAAGAGGTGCTAGGACCTCATATGCTAGAGGAGGTGGAAGAAATTTTCAATCTCAGTCATACAACAACAACTATTATAATTATGCATCAGATCAAAAGGATGACATGAATCTCATCTTGAATGCAACACATGAAGCAATAGGAGAAGATCAAAGGGTGTTTTATATTGACTCGGGATGTAGCAATCATCTAAGTGGCAACATATCATTGATGACTGATATGGAAGAAAAGGTGAATGGACATAGAGTTCAAACAGGAGATAACACCAATCATAAAGTGGAAAGGATTGGATCAGTGAAGACAAAGAGTGGAAGCACACTCTTAAGCAAGGTACTTTATGTTCCAACTATTCCTAAAAACTTGATAAGTGTATGACAAATTGTGGAGAAGGGATATGAAGTCAGATACACAAATGATGGTGTTTATGTGCAAGATCCAAATCAGGGATATAGAAGCATTATTGCAGGTAAAAAGGAAGGAAGACTTTTTACTCTCAAGGTCCAAGGTAATGTGGGACATGCATAGTTTACTTATGGAAGTCAAAAGATATCTGAGTTAGACCTATGTCATAAAAGGCTAGGTCATTTTAATGAGAGAGCCATAAAGGAAATGTCAAGGAATGATGTAGTGCTTGGATTTTCAAATGTTGAAGGTCAACACATGGTGTACAATTGTGAAGCTTGTCAACTAGGTAAAGCACACAAAAGTTCATACAATAAACCAAGATACAAGCACTCAAACATGCTTGAGTTGGTTCATACAAATGTGTGCGGTCCTTCAAGGAACTATAGCATGAATCCAGATATTATGTGTTATTTGTTGATGATGCAACCAGATGGATTACTCTATATGTAATCAAGGACAAATCACAAGTGTTCAAGACATTCAAGCATTATCATGCTTATGCAGAAAGGATTACAGGACAAAAGCTCAAGAGGTTGAGATTGTTGGGAAAGATGGATGGATGCTCCAAGAGACTGAGTAGGTACTGCTACTCTTGCTTTGTATGAGCCCTCTTTTGCTTCAGGCTTGATAAGTAGACCTTCTTAGCTTTCCAATAACACCAAAAACTGGCCTATGTACTTTGGAAGTGATGTGTGTAATGATTGAACCAAAACAGATAACTTTGAAGTTCACAAACTCAAGAAAACCTTCTATTTATGTCTTGACACCTGCTGAATGTTTTGCTCAGTGTAACCACCACAGTAGAAATTGATAAAATTCCTTCTAGGGGTATTTAATTAGCTTAGGAAGCTACCATTTGCAAGTGGAATGATGTAAAAAGATAAACTATGCTAAGAGAAATCAATTTAGCAAGTTTAGGTATACCCTCGACTTTTTAGGATTGTAGCAGAAAATGACCAGAGTTCACCTCGACGCAGATTTCTCTGAAATGGCTGAATAGAATTAATTCAAACTTTGATAGCATGTAGATGACTTTGATTTGAATCCAAGAATCTTTGAATCACTGAATTTGGTGAAGAACTGACCGAGATATGCCCTTGACAAGTTGACAGACTTTTGAGTAGACTAACAGAGAACTCAGAGATGAATGATGTAATGTATCTATTAATGAACACTTGTATACAATCCCATTGGCATGAACAACATTGCCTAATGGTGTAGAGAGGTGTAGGCTATAGTATAGTCCTCACACACACTCAAAATCAGAAATGATAAGCTCGGGAGCGATCTCTCTTACCTGTGACTTTTCATGTTCACTTTTATATGTAATGAGTGAAGATTTGAATTCAAGCTCCCTATGATCAAGCTCCTACATATTAGGATATATTCCTTCAATCAAATGAGCTACTTTTCCACGACTCATTTTGGTAGGTGATTACAAAAAGATTCCAAGTCAATTTGACTTTTACAATGAGGTAAAGTGGTAATTAACCACTAGCATATGTTCCTATGCTTCTTCATGTATGTGTAGACTTCAATGCATCCTTTGAGCCAAATGTGTAGGCTTGCAATTTACACCAATAGCTCCCCCTCAAGCCAAACATTTTGGCTTAAGTCTTCATCTTCAATCTTCAAGTATATACTGTAATTCAATCATGGATTTGAACCTGCAAAGTTTTGTTCCATCCAAAGCTTTAGTCAACAAATCTGCACATTGCATGTTGGTTGATACATAGGTAAGTTGAATATCCTTGCTTATCAACTTCTCTCTCACATAATGATAATGGACCTCTATGTGTTTGGTCCTAGCATGATAGATAGGATTAGTTGCAAGGTGAAGAGAACTTGTATTATCTCCAAAGATAATTGGACATCTAGTAAACAAACCTAATTCTGTATACAAAATCTTAATCCAAATTGCTTCTTGTGTGGCATTAGCCAGTCCTCTATACTCTGCCTCTGTGGAAGACAAAGCAACAGTAGGTTGCTTCTTTGAAGACCATGAAATTGGTTTGTCACCTGCAAAAGAAATATATCCAGAAGTGCTCCTTCTATCATCCTTGCATCCTGCCCAATCTGCATCTGAATAAATTTTGATATCAATATCTGAAGTGTAAGGGAAATACAAACCATGGTTTTGTGTACCCTTGAGATACTTCAAGATCCTCTTGGCAGCCTCTAAGTGAGGTATCCTTGGCTTGTGCATAAATTGACTTAGCACACTTACTCCATATGCAATATCAATTCTTGTAAGAGTAGCATAGTTCAAGCTACCCACCATACTTTGATAACCTGTAATGTCTTTGACTTCATCACCTTCATGGGCACTTAGCTTTAGGTTTACCTCCATTGGAGTGTGTTGGAACTGAAGGACTCACAAGGCAAGGAAGCTTACAAAGGGAGTCAGAGAGAAGAGAAGGCACAAGCAGACAGAGTAGTCAACGACGATCTGGCAAGTAGGCCAATATTTTTTTAGGACACTAAAGCATATCAAAGAGGTGGACACACAAGGAGAAGGAGCAAGTAGGGAGCTCTTAGAGATGTATGTCAAATCGTTAGGAGAAATCCCTACAACAATAGTGATTTTCATCACTAAAATCAATTGTAGATACCATTTCATATTTTTGTAGCTCCATTTTGTGCAAGCCAAGGAGTCCTTGAGCTTGAGGAGCATTCAAAGTAGCTACCTACCAATTTTCATAATTTTTAGACTTCGTTTCAGTCTTCAAATAGGCCCTAGAACCTAATTTTTAACTAGGCCGGACACTAGGTCTGGACACGGCCAAAACCTAGTCAAAAACTATAAATAGAGCTAGAGAGCTCATTTTTGAGGTTAGCTTGTAATTGATTTGAACTTGTAAGAGCTTTTTGAAAGTAATCAAAAGAACTCCATTGCTTCTCACTCTTTGTCTTACCTTGTGTGCGCGTGTGTGTGTATGTGTGTGCATGTTAGTGTGCTTCGCACTCACGCACTTGTGCCTTCACTTGCTCGAGGTCATCATACCATCCTCACGTCTTCCCAGATTGACATTAAAGGAGGTGCTACTCATCACTGAGCTACACCAAATTTTGGTGCCGTTGCCGGGGATCGAGAGCTTTGAGGACGAGCGTGTGATGGTAAGACGTAGAGTTGAGGCGTTGGAGTAGTAGGTAATTTCTTTACTTTTCTCTATTTTCTTTTGTTTTCACCATCATCACCATCATCATCCTCACCATATCCGATCTCCATCTCCATCATCGCGAAAATTTTCAGTTTTTTGATCATATCACCTTCTCCACCTCATTTCCCTCATTCCACTTGTGAGAGAGAGCGAGAGAGCGATATTGTGTGTGTTGTTTTTGCATGTTTCTTGAGCATTCTTGCAGGTTCTTGCTGCATCATCATCTCCAGCACTCCGTGCAGGTACGAAAAATCACGAAACTGTCTCTATGTCGCCGACGTCTGTCGATCGCGATCGACAGAAAAATCAGCCATTTGGTAAAACAAAGCTCACCATAAGGATACACATAAGGAGCACACTCTAAATCACCTAAAACAGTAAAAAAATTCTGTGTTTCTCTGTCAATCGCGATTGACACTGTCGATCGTGATCGACAGCCACGATCGACAACATCTGTCAATCGTGACCGACAGACCTGTCGATCGCGACCGACCAAGACGACCGACTTACCCTGTCAATCGCGATTGACACCGTCGATCGCGATCGACAGCCACGACCGATACCTCTGTCAGTCGCGATTGACACCGTCGATCGCGACCGACTGAATTTTGATGATTGACTGAATTTCACGCGTTGCCACGTGTCCATCGCGACGGACACAGTCCCAATCGACTGAATTTACGGCAAAAATCCCGGAAAACGTGTCGATCGTGATTGACACCATCGATCGCGATTGACACTATCGATCGTGATTGACGTGTCGATCGCGACCGACAGGCCCCGACGGACACCTCTGTCAATCGCGATTGGCAGACCTGTCGATCGCGATTGACAGGCTTTTCGGCCAAAAAATTAGGGTTTTTATTCCAAGTTTTGGGGATAGTTTTTGGCCATATTGGTCTAGCAATTAGTGATTTGTGAGGTCCCTACACATGTATTTTTGAGAAAAATCATGTGATCTGTTAGTCTGTTTGAACCCTGTTTTAGCACCAGAACCCTGAACTGACATAACTTTCCCATACGAATTCCGTTTGCTGTGATTCTTGTTTTGTTGGAAAGCTCGTGGGGAGTACAACCAAAACTCCCACTGGTTATGGTAAATTTAGTATCAGGATTATTAGATATACTATTTTGAAGTTGACCATATCCAAGGGGAACAAAACCAAGGGATCTCTAGACTTGTTGGCCATAAAAACAGAGGGCAAATTGATATCTAGTATGCATGAATGGAAGTAAGATTTTATGTCCTTTGAATCTAAGTCTTGAGCTAATCTTGGGACTTTTACAGGTCCATTGAGAGCACTTGAGGGCATCCAAAGCAATGGTTTTTTGGCAAGCTTGAGAACCGGGTTCTTGAGCACCAAAGGGCAAGCAATCTGCAAGCGAGGTTGGAATACTCTCAACACCCTTTGTCAATTCCTAGCTCAGGCTAAGTACGAATAGTGCTAGAAGTAAGTCAAGGCAACAATAGGCACGAAACAAGTCAAAGACTATCTAAGAAATCAAGTTCAAGAGATAACCTATGTGTGACCGATAACTGTAAAGGAAAAGAACTTAACGGGGAGCGATCAATTTCAAGTGCGAAAATTAACTCAAGCATTCCTGACGACGCGACATCAAACAAGATCATAAACACGATAATCAACTAAAAAGAACTAAGTGATTGATACAAATTGATCGGCAGTGAGGTTGTACTTTGGGAAAACATTGGGGCTACTTACATAGGCATATGAACCTTAGATCAGGACGACATCTAGTAAGAGATAGACAAAGTCTTAGGTCTTCGGAGGCCAACGTTAATCATACTGCTAGGTCTTGGGCCCAGCAGTTGAGCCACCACTCGCATTACCCTAGCTCTGAGACTAGTGAATCAGAGATGTCTCAAGGTATGGAGAGACCTGTGGGGAGTTCAGGTGTGCCATATCTGTATAGGGTGGAAGGCCCCTACAAGATGCAGCTGGGATACCTTAGGACCATCCGATTAGGTGCTAGCATCTATGAGGACTGCCTAGGAAGATCCGTGGTCCAGATTAAAAACCCGGACCAATCCATTGGACTAGAACACCCAGCTGTCAAGTTTGAAAACGAAGCATACTTGGACAAAGAGGGAACCATATATGTGGTCACTAGTCACCCAGACAGGACAGATGAATTCGGGAATGTGATCCCTGAGACGGACATAGGTGACCTAGAGCAAGGGAACGTAGGAGGAGAGCCTAGGACCCCTCGAGGGAAATCTGTTCTTAATAAAATCCTCAATCCCGAGTGGGTTCCCCAGGACAATAAGAGTATAGATCTGCTCCTAAACCAAGAGACCGATGAAGCCTTTTGGAGGTATAAATCAAATAGGCCAAATGATGTAGGGTCAATCATGATCTATGAGTTCAAAGATCTTGATAGCCCAGGCAGAGTGACCTACTTAGATCACGCTTCAGAGAGGATCTTTGTGGTTATAGAACATGACAGGCATGCTTATACTTGGAAGGGTGAATTCGTTTTTCCCCAACCTAGATCGAACGTGTCCTATGGCCACCCGGGAGCTGGAACATCCCAAGCTCAAGGAGCTCAAAGAGACAGAAGTAGAGATAGGCCAAAAGTAAGCTTTGCCAACCCAGGGGCAGAGAAAGAACGAGAACGGAAACAAATAGAGCGGAACTTGAGGTCCTTAGAGCTCCAAGGAATCAAAGAAATGCGGATGAGTTCCCTCTACCAAGACCTAGAGAGCACACAAGGACTTTGAGACCGACTTAGCTAGTTAAGTCTATGAAGAGCTACTTCGATGGCACTGGAGATCCATACGTTCATGTGGCTGAGTTTAGGCAAGTCTTGAGAGCAGAACAAGTTGAAGATCTGTTCACACAGTACAATGCATTTGGTCTAACCCTTAGGAACACCACCCTGACATGGTTTCAGCCCCTAAATGAGAGGCAGTTCAAGAGCATAGACCAACTTCTAGAGGCATTCATTATCGAATTCTCTAAAAGTGGCATACGACATAACACTTCCTCGCTGATTCACAGCTTCAAGCAAACCCCTCAAGAAACCATGAGACTTGCCGGAAGAAGATTTAGGCAATACCTAGAGAGATGCCCTGTCCCTGAGTTACCCACACGCGCTAAGCAAGTGGCTTTATTCTTGGATGGATTGCTAAGTACCAAATTGAGATCATATGTGTACTTGAAGGGCCCTAGGACCATAGAAGAATGTGTACGCATGTGCATCAACATCGAGGATAACCTAGGGGAGGAATTAGAGCTTTCAAAAACCTATAAAGATACTGATAGTTCTTCTAGCCTCTCTTCCACACAATCCACATCTATTGAAGAATTAGCAGAGAAAGTAGCTCAGAAATTAGGTGTCACTAGCAAACAGATCCCAAGATTTGCCCCTGTGAAAAGATGCTATACTTGTGGAGGTGACCATATGGCGAATGTATGTCCCATTATGGCTCAACCCCAAGTAAATCCTAGTAGCCAGTACTGCACCATAGAACGAAGATACACAAATCACACAGCACAAGACTGCCCATACAATAAGCAATCTGTTAGGCAAACCTACCCTCAGCCATACCCTCAACAAGGTAGATACCAGAGTCAATACCCACCACAACAATATACTAGGCCCCAGCAAAATTACCAACCGCAGTATCAGGCCCAACTGAGACCTCAGCCAGTGCTAGCACAACAACCACCTGCTCCGACTAATGTGATTCCGGTAAAGTATGCAGCTGCAGAAGAAAACCTGAATAGAGCCCACAACCCCAGTCAGTGACGATCCAGGGCTATTGCCAGGAGTGTGGAAAGGAGCATCTTTTACGAGACTGCCCAAAGAATCCTAACAATATGCCAAAAATCACTCCTATTAATGTCGTAGGGTTAGTTGTAGACTCCACAGGAAGTATGACTTCCACTACACCAGTGCAAGTGATC
Organism: Ceratopteris richardii; assembly: GCA_020310875.1. Taxonomy (NCBI): domain Eukaryota; kingdom Viridiplantae; phylum Streptophyta; class Polypodiopsida; order Polypodiales; family Pteridaceae; genus Ceratopteris; species Ceratopteris richardii. The sequence goes on along the minus strand of CM035421.1, from coordinate 20,957,441 downwards.
ACTAGAGCCCAAGCCTTGCAACAGAACCAAAGCGTAGGCCAGGAAAAGAGCCCAGATGTTAGTGAAACGGAGAGCATGACAAAGAAGAGGACTAGAGCTTGGAGAGATAGTCGTGAAAGAATGAAAAGACAATGGGCAAAGAAAATGAGTGAACTTGAGGAAAGCCTAAGAGAAACGAGAGCCAAGATAACCGAACTCACATCTCAAACTCCCTCTCACACTACCCCACCTCCACCATTCCCAACTCCATCCGACCCACCACCTTCCAACCCGCCTCACTTAATCCCACCACCCCCTAGACTAGGATCAGTCCTAGCAGATCCCACTCCCGAGGACCTAAACATGATGCTCAAAGCGTATCAGACCAGAATCCAAGATGGGCCAAACATAACCGATCATGGAAAGTGCTACCCTAGAGCAGAATTAGAGCTTGAACGAACTAAAATTTGTGCTAAGATGGTGGAGTTGGCTCAAACCATGTTTGAAGCCATCCGCCTTTTTAACATATCTAGCTCAGCCAAGACGCAGTTGCACTTTGAAGGACTGTTAGAAAGAATAGAGAGGCTAATTGCACAATCAGAAAAGGAACCCACCTCTCAACACAAGGACAAGGCAAGTGAAAGAGCAGGTCTTCCTGCCCAGGAAGCCTATGTGCCTAACTCTACGGAGCCAGACACATCATCTTCTATGAATCGGTTCACACCAGAATTCCTACGAGAGATTCAAGAAGACAAATGGGCTAAAGAGAGTGAAGTCCCTCCTCCCATTGAACTTGTGGATGATGCACACGACCAATTCCCACAAGACATCCCATCCATTTATGAGGAGCAGGAGAGCACCCAATCTCAGGAAAGATTAGACTTTGAGTCTAACTCTCTGCAAGAATTACCCCACTTCATAGGCCCATGGGAAGCTAAGTCTACTTGTATGAGAGCACCCACGGTCATGGTACGAAATGAGGACTCAGTCATACCTAGGAACACAGAGGTAGTGAAAAACACTAAAGTACAGTACAACCTCACCTTAGAAGAGCTACTCAAAGTAAGGCCAGCGCTATGGAAACATGTAGCCAAACAAGTACCAGAGATAGCAAAACCTCGTTCCCAGGTAGGATCCCAGAGAACAGTGCCAGAAATAACATTGGACAAAATAGGAGACATGAGTTGTTGCAATTGCTACCACTTCCCTATGGAAGCGTTGGGGCAAGCCAGCACTCAAACCCACGAGGATGAAATTGCAAATGGTCGATGGTCACATAGAGCGACCCTTAGGGCTGTTAGAAGGAATAACTCTCACCACATGTGGTCTTGAGTTCGAGCATACATTTGCTATATGTGATTTTAGCAAAAATCATGCCTATGAAATGATCTTGGGACGACCCTTTATGCGACAGTTGCAAGTGGTACAGGATTGGGGAACCAATTCCTTGTACCTGCAACACTTCAGTGTTACGACCAAAGTGAATCTCAAAGATTACTCTCATAGAGATATCCCTCCTATCCAATGGAATCCCGTCCATAGGGCCAAAGATGATACGGAATCGGTGCATTCCATAGGATCAAGATCCTCATGGATGCATGAAGACACTCACTTATGGATGTGCAAAGTAGCAGTAGAAGAAGAGAAGAGAGAAAAAGCCAGAGAGAGAGGTGCAAAAGAAACACATAGAACAATTCAAGACCCAGCCTATGCACCTGTAGTCTTTCCTGACGAAGAATTTGAACCCCACAGCTGGGCAGAAATCCTAGCAACAATGGATGTAGCCATCAATGAAGAACAATGGACACCTCACTGTGATGAAGATGGCTATGACATTTCAGCCTTCTCCATAGAGCCAATCATGGGAGAGGCAGTGTTAGAAGAGTGTGAACCTAGCCCTGATGCATTTGAGGATGCAAGTGACTCCGATTTAGAGTCAATCATTATGGACCCACCTTTTGCATTAGATGAAGAATACTTCTATGAAGTAGAATTTCAACCCCAGAGGCATGGAGAGCTTACAAATGATGTAAGGCTAGCCACACATGTGACCCCGAAGGAAGAAGGAAAGAAAAGAAAGAAGAGAGAAGTCACACCAGAAGAGGAAGACTCTTTGTTTGAGGTCCCAAAAAATTTTAAGAAGTATGAGATAGATGACAGAAGGGTCATGATCAAAATGCCTAAACGAGAGGCGCAATCGGGTGAGGCCTATGATAACAAAGAAACCACCAAGAAAATAGTGGTAGCTGTGGAAGAAGGAGAAGAGAGATGCATGTACATAGGCCATGACCTGACAGAAGACGAAGAGCATGAATTGATAGCCTTGCTAAGAGAATACAGAGATGTATTTGCTTGGAGTTACAAGGATTTGAAAGGCGTGGACCCTGACATATGCTCACACACTATCCCCATGACCTCAGATGCCAAACCTTCTAAGCAAAAGCCATACACATATAATGATAATTATGCTGCCAAGATCAAAGAGGAGATAGATAGACTGGTTGAAGCTGGATTCATCTATGAAATTGAGCACACTGAGTGGGTATCCCCCATCGTAGTGGTGCCCAAGAAAACTGGAAAGCTGCATGTATGCATTAACTTAAAGAAGGTCAATGCAGCCACAATTCAAGATAACTATCAGCTTCCCATCACAGAACATCTCTTAGAAAGAGTAGCAGGCAAGGAAGTGTACAGCTTTCTTGATGGCTTTTCGGGCTACATTCAAGTAGCCATAGCTCCAGAAGATCAGCATAAGACGGCTTTTGCCACTGAATGGGGCATTTTTGCCTTTAGAGTAATGCCATTTGGGCTTACCAATGCTCCTGCAACCTTCCAAAGATTGATGTGCCATGTATTTAAAGAGTTCCTGAGGAAGAACTTAGAAGTCTATGTTGATGATCTTTGTGCTCATTCCAACATTAGACAAACCCATATTCTTGAACTCAGACAAATCTTTGACAAATGAGAGAATATCAAGTCTGCCTGAACCCAGAAAAGTGTGTTTTTATGTTCAGGCAAGGCAAGATTCTAGGACACATAGTGTCAAAGAATGGCATATCCACTGATGAAGAGAAAGTGAGAGCCATAGCCGAGTTACCTAGGCCAAAGAATGTCAAGGAAGTACAAGCTTTCATGGGGCATTGTGGTTATTACCGACGGTTTATACACATGTATGCCATCATAGCAAAGCCTCTGTATGGACTTTTGACTAACTTTGAGTGGACTAATGAATGTGAGAATTCCTTCAATGAGCTTAAACGGTGATTATGTTCAGCACCAATCTTGACCACACCAGATTGGAATAAGCCTTTCCATGTTCATGTTGATGCATCCAATTATGCTATTGGGTGTGTACTCGTGCAGCCTACCGGTAAAGGTAATATGGATCTGCCAATTGCCTATGCTAGTAGACAACTGAATGCCGCTGAACGGAATTATACCACTACGGAGAGAGAAGGACTAGGCATGGTATATGCAGTTAAAAAGTTTAGACATTACTTGCTTGCAAATAAGTTTAAGTTTTTTACTGACCATCAGGCACTACTATATCTCGTGAACAAGCCATGCAATACAGGAAGATTAGTAAGATGGTTTCTCTTGCTAATGGAATATGATTTCGAGGTTGTGGTAAGGAAAGGGAAGACTCACTTGAGAGCAGATCATCTCTCTAGGCTCACATCTGGAGAAGCCCCACAAGGAGTGTCAGATGGCCTTCCTTATGCTTACTTGTTTAATTTGGAAGTGGTGTCGCAGTGGGCTAAGCCATTAGTGCCAGTATTGACATACGGGCCTAACCACCCAGTAATAAACACACAGGATAAAGAGGTAGTAAAAGCCCAAAAGTATCACATCATGGCAGGAAGTATGTACAAGCACTCAGATCAAGGGATCTTGGCTTGTTGTGTGGAAGAGGATGAGTACGCTAAATGGTTGCAATTAGCATATGTAGGTGCATTAGAGCAACACTACTCAAAGCAATGAACCCTACAGACACTAAGGAGACTCGGAGTGCATTGGCCGACGATGGAAGCTGATGTCCAAAAGTTGTGCAAGGAATGCCCAATCTGCTGCACTAAACCACCTGTGGAACATGCCACTCTTTATCAAGTGTCCATAGTGCCAGATTGGAGTGAACCACTAGTATCCTTCCTGAGGACGAAGACATTCCCTCTAGACATGATTTTGGCTAGGAAAAGGAGTTTAGAACAAGAAGCCCTGGATTACTCACTCATTGGTGATAATCTATACAAACGTGGTAAAGATGGTTACCTCAGATTATGCGCCCATGAGAGTGAATATCTCAAGATCTTGGAAACTACTCATCAAGGTGTAGTAGGAGGACATTTCGGACCAGACCGAGTGATTAAAGCAATCCTATTTGCAGGCTTGTGGTGGCCTACCCTTCACATGGATGCACATACCTATGTGAAACGGTGTGATGTTTGCCAGAGAACTCAGTGTCCTATACGCAAAGATGAGATGCCATTGAAACCTATGATAAGTGGACGTGCATTCTCTAAGTGGGGAATAGACTTTGTAGGTCCTATTAATCCCCCAGCTAAGGGTTCACATGCTGAGTATATCATTGTTGCCACTGACTATCTAACCAAGTGGGTAGAGGTAAAAGCCACAACCAAGAACGATGCTCAAACAACAGCTAAGTTCTTATTTGAGAATGTGTTCACCAGATACGGGTTACCTATCGAGCTAGTCAGCGACAGAGGCACTCACTTCTTGAATGAAGTCATTGAAAATCTGCTCCAAGAATTCTTGGTTGTACATAAGAAGTCTGCCCCCTATCACCCCCAAGCTAATGGCCAGGCTGAGAGCACAAATCAGATCTTATGCAACGTACTAACGAAATTAGTGAACAATAAACGCTCTGATTGGGACAAACAGCTACACCATGCTGTTTGGGCATACCGAGTCGCCTACAAAACGGTACTCCAAGCCACCCCCTTTCAGATGGTATTTGGCCAAAATGCAGTGCTACCGTTGGACTTCTTGATACCTACATTGAAAGTAGCACAAGAGCATGAATGGACGGGTCATGAACTCTCTTCTAGAAGTTTTGACCTTGAACGACTAGGAGAAACGAGACTGAGGGCGGTTGCAGGGATATATGCAGCTAAGAAATGACAGAAGGCATACTTTGATGCCCACGTTAAGGATAAAGGTTTGAAGGCAGGCGACCTAGTACTAGTCTACACTTTGAAACAACATGCTAGAAAACTAGAGAAAAGAGGCTACGGACCCATGATCATTAATAGAATCTCAACAAGTGGAGCAGTGCAACTAGCCACATTAGAAGGAGATATTCTCCCAAGCTACATAAGCGGATGCAGAGTCAAGTTATATCAGGAACCTCTGACGGAAGAGATTCTAAGTCGACTCAACAATGCTAAGAAACGCAAAGAAGAAGAAAGACGAATTCGAGAAGAAGCTCAAGCAGAAGCATTGGAACGCATCCGGAGAATGAAGTTGAGAAGACAGGGTAAAGAGCAACCTAGGGCAGATGCATATGCAGATCAAGGATATCATTTGGTTATGTGTGAAGTTTCAGGTATCAGCTCTCATAGGATAATTGATCGACGTCCTTTTATACCCTTAGAGATAGGACAAGGAAAGGGTGCAAGGACTGTAAGAGCCTTGATTGACTCAGGTGCAGCCACTAGTGCGGTTAAATTTTCGTACTATCAAAAGTTGAAATTAACTGTCAATCCTATAGAAGCATATCTCATAGGATTGGGAGGTGTGGAAACCCCTTGCACGGGCGAGGTGGAACTTCCCCTCTACATTCAAGACGAAGTAATGACAGTCAAAGTACTAGTGTGTCAAGATGAGGACCTCACTGAGCCTCTTGTTTTGGGTCAGAACTGGATCTATGATCATGCAGTCAACCTAAACCTAAGGAGTGGACTTCTTCAGGTATGGGTAAATCATAGTCGAATTATAGTTGAATTGGAAAATGAGGCACTCAAGGAACTAGGTAAGGCACGAACTCCTGGTCCTTCCAGGGGTGCACATGAAGTTGACAATGCTATTCTTGTCCAAAATTGTATGATGCAGAAAGAGGATTGTCTCAACAACGGAGTCAAGCACAAGACGGCACTACCTTCTTTTCCAAAGGCCAGAGGGAGGCAGCAACCAAAGACAGATCAAGTACAGAAGGAGCAGAGTACTACCTATACTGGAGGCCAAAAAGACGTGCGAAGCAGAATGTCTCAGCCGTTGAATCAAGTGTGGATGCGGAAGGGCGAACACCCTGTTGCGACCATGCCAACCCCAAGGCCAAAACCTCTTATTGGTACTCAACAACACGACACTAATAAGAAGTATTTCATAAATTCTTCTGTGAAAGTAAAGTCTATTTGGGTACCCAAGAAGTCGATGAAGGCCAGCCCACAATCACGACAAATCTGGGTGCCTAAGGCTTGCTTGCGGGCTCAAATAGCTACACCGAGGCCACACCCGGTACAACATGTGTCACTCACTCGAACATCTGATGCCCATTCTTATACATCATGCACGAACACATATTCTTCCATGAGTGCCAGTAGAATCACTTGTAAATGGGTCCCTAAAAAGCCTCATTTTCAAGCAGATACTCCTATCAAACTCTCCCGAGCCTACACAAAATCAAGATCAAAACCAATCCACTGTGTTCGGCAGCCTAAAACTTGTAATAAACCCCCGGACCCCAGTTGTAAATTCATGCCCACCTACTAACTACGTCACTCTCACACTACATCATTCCACTTAGCTCCTAGGTCTACCCAATTCCTAACTACACACACAAGCACCGAGCACGTAATAACCTACTAATCTCTCTCGAACCTCATGTTAATGTTGTAATGGGGACACAAACGGTTCTATCTTGTCCTTTACAATGTTAACACATGTTTCTATATTCTCACAGAGTCAGGAGGCAAGAAGTAACATGGCAGATACGGTAGGAACTAGCTCCTAGGACCAGCTCCCAAATCGTGGACATTGAGAGTCTCCCCATTGAGAAGGAATTGAAGGAACGCCCAATGGCATTGAGGGCATTACACGTCATACCGATTCAGAATCCTCCACAGGGGCACACAATGCCGGTCAGCAAAAACTCACATTGGTTCAGTGATGTGGCAGGATCTCTGGGTGAAGGCACTTACATGTGGGAGGCCGAGATAGAATTCAATGGGCGCTGGGGCAGGTATCACTTCTTCACCAGGGAATTTGAGAAACTGCAAAATAATGAAGGGCTGAAACCTATATGGAAGAAGGCGGGACTCTACGATTACTTCAAATTCCAATTGCCAAAGCCCGACTTTCTAAGATGCTCGTATTTGATTAGCACCCTCATGCCGAGCAAAGACAAAAAGGGATACAACACCTTTGTCCTCCCATCTCTCACAAGGGGCAATGAGCTGAAGCGCTTCAGGCTGACTATCAATTTGGTAAGGGAAGCTCTAGACATGGATGTGAGAAATGGCTCAATTATGTCTACTTAGCACCACCTAAAGGCCAACCTACCATCGGCTATATGATTTCGACGATTCGGCATTGGGGGGTCCGGTTCAAAAATGTACCAGATGTCATGGCCCAAATGTGCCTTAAAATTTTTGAGCTCATGTTGGTCACCTTCAGGACCTTCAAGAATGTCAAAGAACCTCATCTGTCAGCTCTCGGATTTAATGAAGGTAATCAGGACCTTGTCTACGACATGAGCACAACACCATCTATTAATGTTGTATATGCGTGGCATGCGCGTATAAAGTATCTACTAGCTTGATTCAAACAGGCATTTGAAGAAATGTTTATCACGGGATTCTGGGAATATCATTCAGAGATATTCATTCCCAGACCATCACATTTATTGCAGTTGTTTGCAGTGGAACAAACTCTCCATTCAGAAAAGTTACGTATACCACATCCAGAGGTTCTCGGGCCAGTAGATTGGGATGCTCTACTCACGGACTTGGCCAAAGGGTTGAGAATTGCAGAACATCACTTAGCACAAGACGTTGTAGAATACTACATCCAACGACCCACCCAACAAGGGTCTGTCAGGGACGATAGACGCGAGAGAGGGGGGGTGTTGGAACTGAAGGACTCACAAGGCAAGGAAGCTTACGAAGGGAGTCAGAGAGAAGAGAAGGCACAAGCAGACAGAGTAGTCAACGACGATCTGGCAAGTAGGCCAATATTTTTTCAGGACACTAAAGCATATCAAAGAGGTGGACATACAAGGAGAAGGAGCAAGTAGGGAGCTCGAAGAGATGTATGTCAAATCGTTAGGAGAAATCCCTACAAGAATAGTGATTTTCATCACTAAAAGCCATTGTAGATACCATTTCATATTTTTGTAGCTCCATTTTGTGCAAGCCAAGGAGTCCTTGAGCTTGAGGAGCATTCAAAGTAGCTACCTACCTATTTTCATAATTTTTAGACTTCGTTTCAGTCTTCAAATAGGCCCTAGAACCTAATTTTTAACTAGGCCGGACACTAGGTCTGGACACGGCCAAAACCTAGTCAAAAACTATAAATAGAGCTAGAGAGCTCATTTTTGAGGTTAGCTTGTAATTGATTTGAACTTGTAAGAGCTTTTTGAAAGTAATCAAAAGAACTCCATTGTTTCTCACTCTTTGTCTTACCTTGTGTGCGTGTGTGTGTATGTGTGTGCATGTTAGTGTGCTTCGCACTCACGCACTTGTGCCTTCACTTGCTCGAGGTCATCATACCATCCTCACGTCTTCCCAGATTGACATTAAAGGAGGTGCTACTCATCACTGAGCTACAGAGTGCTTGCTGCTTTAGCATCCTGCAAGTGAAACTTCTTCAACATATCTTGTACATACTTTTTCTGAGTAATGTATATCCCTGAATTAGTGTAAACTAATTCAAGTCCTAGAAAATACTTCAATAAACCAAGATCATTGATCTTGAATTCCTTCATCATTTGACTTTTGATATATCTGATTCCATTGACATCATTACCTGTAATGATGATGTCATCAACATAAACACAGAGATATATTACCTCTGAATTACTTCTCTTAATGAACAGAGAAGTGTCAGCCTTGCTCATAACAAATCCTTGGTCTTGGAGGTATGTGGTTAACCTGTAATTCCATGCCCTAGGTGCCTGCTTCAATCCATATAAAGCCTTCTTTAATTTGCAAACATAAGTTACCTTCTTAGGGTCCTCATAGCCAGGGGGTTGTGAGATATAAACTTCTTCTGAAATCCATCCATTCAAGAAAGCATTCTTGACATCCAATTGGTACATATTCCAATTTTTTGATGCAGCCACACTCACCAACACTCTAATGGTTGGCATCTTGGCCACAGGTGAGAATGTCTCCTCATAGTCAATGCCTTGGGTTTGTGCAAAACCCTTGGCTACCAATCTGGCTTTGTACCTATTGATTGTGCCATCAGAATTTCTTTTAAGCTTATAGATCCATCTGGATCCTATTACCTTCATGGAATCCTTCTTGGGTACTAACTCCCATGTGTCACTCTCTTTGAGTGCATAAATCTCCTCATCCATAGCTTCTTTCCATTCTGATTTGGTAATTGCTTCTTCATATGATCCTGGTTCTTCATTTGGCAAATCTTTGGCAAGATAAACAGAATGTTTAGTAACAAGAGATGTATCATACCCAAATCTGATAGGTTTCTTGCTTTCTCTTTGTGATCTTCTAACTGGTTGAGTTGAAGATTCAGGTATGTCTTCAAGATTTTTCATCTTCATTTTGCCCTTGGACTTCCATGCATTGAACTCTTCAAGGTTGATAGTATCTTCATCATCTGAACTTGAGTCTTCATTCTGAGTAGGTTCCTCCTTTGAAAGTTTTGGAAATTCCTCTTCCAAATCATAGGGTAGTTTAACCTTCCTTCATTCATTCTCATACCAAGAATCATTTTCATCAAAGATCACATCTTTGCTTACCATAAATCCCTTATTGGTAGGATTATAAAACCTGTAACCTTTTTTATTTAAATCATACCCAATAAAAATGCATTTTTCAGCCTTTGGGTCGAGCTTACCTCTTATCTGAGAAGGAATGTGTACATATGCTATACATCCAAATATTTTGTTGTGATCTAATGATGGTCTCTTACCATGCCATGCTTCATAGGGTGTCATACCATCAAGTGACTTAGATGGTAACCTGTTTATGAGGTAAGTGGCAGTAGAAACACTCTCTGCCCATAGATAGTGGTAACTTTTTCTCATTAAGAATAGATCTAGCTGTCTCAACAATTAACCTATTTCTTCTCTCAACTACCCCATTCTGTTCATGAGAATACCTTGTGGTTATCTCTCTTTTGATGCCTCTGTCCTGCAAGAAGTCTTCAAATTCATTGGAGAAGTACTCACCTCCTCCATCTGACCTTAGCCTCTTCAAATTCCTTCCTGTCTGATTTTCAACTAATGCAAAATATTTCTTAAAACAATTGAATACCTCATCCTTGTGCTTCATGAAGAGTAATACAGTCCATCTGCTATAATCATCAATGAAAGACACATAATACCTTGAACTTGAGACTCAAGGGTCTTTGCTTGGTCCCCATACATCTGTGTGTACAAGCTCTAGGTAGTCTTCATGCATATATCCTTTCTTGGAGAAGGGTAACCTGTGAGACTTACCAAATTGACAAGCACCACACTTGTAAATCATATGTTGCTTGGATACATTAGGTATCCCAAGCACACATTGGTCCCTGCACATTTGTTTCAAGGTTCTTTCTCCTATGTGCCCTAACCTTTTGTGCCAAATCTCAAGCTCTGAAAGTGTTTGATCTTTATAACTGTATAGTGCAATGTTCTTAGTATCTTCCAACTCAAAAGTGAAAAGTCTACCTGATTTTTCTCCTTTAGCAATCCTCTTGAACCCATGTCTTGGATCCTCCACATATGCTCCATATTGGTTGAATCTGACCTGCAAATCTTTCTCCACAATCTGACCAACACTCATCAAATTTTTGGTAATGGTTGGTACATAGAGTACCCTGCTCAACAAATTCTGATTACCATCACAAGTCTTAACATTTCCAACTTTAACTACTGAATGCTTTGTATCATCACCTGTTTGGACTTGATGTTTACCTTTTGGTTCCTCAAGATCAAAGAGTAGTGCCACATTGCCAGCCACATGATTTGAGCACCCTGAGTCAATGTAGAATAGGTGGTCATCATTTGTACCTGACTTTGAAGTCATGTTCATGATCAGAAGAGAGTCATCCTGCTCTTCTGTGTAGTTGTTGTAGTCCTTTTCTGGTTTTGAATCCTCCTTGGTAGTTGCCATTGTAATTGTTGTTGTAATTTTTGTTGTAATTGTTGTTGTGGCCTTGGTGATGGTTGAACCTTCCTCTTGACTATGAGTATACACCTCTTTGGTAGCCTCTTCCTCTCTGATTTTTGTAATTCCTGAAACACTCATCTGTAGTATGATTTGATAAACCACAAATGTTGCATGGTGATGAGTTATAGGGTCTCCCCCTACCTTGCTTACCTCCTCTTCCCCTTCCTCTTGAAGATCTACCTCTCCCTGCATAGTTGGCTTGGGAGGTAGAACCTTCATCTTCCATTTTTTTGCTCTTGCCTTTATCCTTAGACTTCTTATCAGTGTATAGGGCAGAAGAGTTATTACCTTTGGATGTATCTCCATTTTTGGTGAGCTTTGCTTCATGTGTAAATAGTTGTCCCATGAGAGTTGTAAGATCTGGAGTGTGCATGTCCATGTAGAGATCCATTGCAATGGTGAAGCTTTCCCATTTGTCATCAGTCTTGATTCCATTGATCACTTGCCTTACAATTTGTTCTTCTTCAATCTCTTCTCCTATGCTTGCTAAGTGATCTGCAACATCTTTGATCTTGGTCACAAATTCCGAAACAGCTTGCTTAGGTTGCTTCCTTAGTGTTGTGAATTCAATCCACAACTGATTTTTCCTAGCCCTTGTATTGGAGGAAAAGTATGATGACAAGGTTTCCCAAGTTTCTTGGGATGTCTTACAATTTTTGATATGTGGCAAAAGAAAGTCAGAGATAGAGTTGAGTAAATAAGACCTTGCCAATGCATCCTTAGCACACCATGTGTTGAGCTTTTCTTGTTCTTCCTTGGTTGGCAATCCTCTTGCTTTGAATGAGGGTAATTCCTCATCTCCTGAGATGTATCCATAGAGACTCCTTCCTTGTAAGTAGGTCTTCATCCTTAGAGACCAAGCTTGGTAGTTTTTCCTGTCCAATTTATCAATAAATGAAGGAAAATCATCTCCCATTTTACCTCTATTGCTCTGATACCACTGTTGGGAAAGATGGATGGATGCTCCAAGAGACTGAGTAGGTACTGCTACTCCTGCTTTGTACCATCCCTCTTTTGCTTCAGGCTTGATAAGTAGACCTTCTTAGCTTTCCAATAATACCAAAAGCTAGCCTATGTACTTTGGAAGTGATGTGTGTAATGATTGAACCAAAACAGATAACTTTGAAGGTCATAAACTCAAGAAAACCTTCTATTTATGTCTTGACACCTGCTGAATGTTTTGCTCAGTGTAACCAGCACAGTAGAAATTGATAAAATTCCTTCTAGGGGTATTTAATTAGCTTAGTAAGCTACCATTTGCAAGTGGAATGATTTAAAAAGATAAACTATGCTAAGTGAAATCAATTTAGCAAGTTTAGTTATACCCCTGACTTTTTAGGACTGTAGCAGAAAATGACCAGAGTTCACCTCGACGCAGATTTCTCTGAAATGGCTGAATAGAATTACTCAAAACTTTGACAGCATGTAGATGACTTTGAGTTGAATCCAACAAGCTTTGAATCACTGAATTTGATGAAGAATTGACCGAGATATGCCCTTGACAAGTTGACAGACTTTTGAGTAGACTAACAGAGAACTCAGAGATGAATGATGTAAATGTATCTATTAATGAACACTTGTATACAATCCCATTGGCATGAACAACATTGCCTAATGGTGTAGAGAGGTGTAGGCTATAGTATAGTCCTCACACACACTCAAAATCAGAAATGATAAGCTCGGGAGTGATCTCTCTTACCCACGACTTTTCATGTTCACTTTTATATGTAATGAGTGAAGATTTGAATTCAAATTCAAATTTTGGCTCCCTATGATCAAGCTCCTACATATTAGGATATATCCCTTCGATCAAATGAGCTACTTTTCCACGACTCATTTTGGTAGGTGATTACAAAAAGATTCCAAGTCAAATTGACTTTTACAATGAGGTAAAGTGGTAATTAACCACTAGCATATGTTCCTATGCTTCTTCATGTACGTGTAGACTTCAATGCATCCTTTGACCCAAATGTGTAGGCTTGCAATTTACACCAACAGAGATCAGATGGAGGGGGAGAGTATTTTTCTAAAGAGTTTGATGATTATTTATGGAATGCCGCTATAAAAAGAGAAGTAACTCACAGGTACTCCCCTCAACAAAATGGAGTTGCAGAAAAAAGAAATAGAACTCTTGTAGAGTTTGCAAGATCAATGATGAAAGAGAAGAATTGTCCAAACTACTTATGGGTAGAAGCTATCAACACTGCAACATACCTTGTGAATAGGTTACCCTGTAAAGCTTTGGATGGTAGAACACCTTATGAAGCATGGTGGGGTAAGAAACCTACTCTTGATCATTGTAAGGTATTTGGATGTTTGGCATATTCTTATGTTCCTTCTCAATTAAGACATAAGCTAGAACCCAAAGCAGAGAAGTATGTGTTTATTGGGTATGATGATAGACAGATGGGTTACAGATTGTGGAGTCCATCTACGAAGCAATTTCTTGTCACAAAAGATGTTACATTTGATGAGCAAAGCACATGGTATACAAGATCAACAAATGATTATGCAAATGTTGAAGAAATACAAAGGAAAGGGAAGACCAAAGTAAAGGTGTATGAAGAAGATATTGATGATGTTGATTGTAAAAGTAAATTGCAGGGCAATGATGAATATAGGCCAAGATTCGATCCAGGAACAAATGTGGTTGAGACTTCAAGAAGTGCAGAGGTCAGAAGATCTTTGAGAGAAAGAAAAGAACCTATCAGGTATAGCTATGATACATCTTTCTTAACAACAAAAGATTATGATTATATTGTGAAGACAGAAGAAGATCCAACCACATATGAAGAAGCTAAAGGTAAACAAAATTGGGAGAAGTCAATGCAAGAAGAGTATGATGCTCTACTTGAGAATGAGACATGGGAATTGATGCCAAGACCAAAGAACTAGAAGGTGATTGGATGTAAGTGGGTGTACAAAACAAAGAGGTTTGCAAATGGTGAGGTGTCTAGATACAAAGATAGACTTGTGGTTAAAGGTTATGCCCAAACTTATGGGGTAGATTATGATGAAACCTTTAGTCCAGTTGCTAAGATGTCTACAATTAGATCTCTAATTGCTATTGCTGCTTGTAAAGGATGGAAGTTGTCATAGTTAGATGTGAAGAATGCATTTTTGAATGGATGCTCAAGGAATCAAGGATCTTAAGAAACAAATAGAGAAGGAGTTTAAGATAAGTGATTTGGGAAACTTGTCTTATTTCTTAGGAATGCAGATTGTGTATACCCAACATGGAGTATATATTATACAAGAGAGTTACTTGAAGAATCTCTTGGTCAAGTTCAATATGGAAGATTGCAAGCCTTCAACCACACCATTGGAGGTAAATCATAAATTGAGCAGATATGGAGGTGAAGAATTTAATGACATGAAGAAATATCAGAGTTTGGTAGGTAGTTTGATCTATGCTACCTTGACAAGACCAGACCTATCATATGCAGTGGGTGTTTTATCACAATTTATGCACTGTCCAAAGAAAACTCATTGGATTGCAGCTCAAAGGGTACTCATATATATCAAAGGAACTCTGATTGAAGGTTTGTATTATGGTTTTACTTCTGATACAAGAATCATAGTATTTAGTGATGCAGATTGGGCAGGTAATTCAGATGATAGAAGATCTACTCATGGTTATCTCTATTATGTTGGAGATAAGTTAGTTTCTTGGTGCTCAAAGAAGCAACATAGAGTTGCTTTGTCATCCACAAAAGCTGAGTATAAAGGATTGGTAGAGGCTGCAAAAGAAGTGATATGGTTAAAGACCTTATTGAAAAGTTTTGGAACTGATCAAAGTACTCCAATTATTTTTGGAGACAACATGAGTTCATTATATTTGGCAGCTAATCCTGTTTTTCATGCTAGGACTAAACACATAGAGATTCAGTATCATTTCTTGAGATAAAAGGTACTTGATAAAGAGATTGAAGTATTGTATACTTCAATAATAAAGAAGAATGGAATAATCACAATTAGTGATTGAGGGGGAGTTGTTCAAACAAAACAATCCCAAATTGATGATTATCAAGAACTTGAAGCAATTCAAGAATCAGAATGAAGCCAAAGAAGTCATTGAAGATAGTGAAGAGATCTCAGAATTGTAGCTTGTATACATATGTACATTACAGATGGAAATTCTTGTACTATGAGTTCAGATGATCATTAGAATGATAAGGAGTAATGTAATAGACATGGGATGAGTCTAGAAACATATGTATATAAGTCAATGATGTAAAGAAATAAGAGAGAGCTTCCTTGGTCACCACCTTAGTCGTAAGCCTTGGAGAAAGACGGGGGTGAGGGGGGATGCTCACTTCGCTCGCACAAAAGGAACAAAGCTTTTGTGTTGAACTGCTCTGGTACCAATGAAGGGTTTTGAAGGCGATGCACCACGGTGTGCTCTCCTTATCAAGAGATCCACAACGATATCCTCGGAGTAGAAAATGGAGCTCTTAAGGCCACACACGGTACTCCACACAACGCCTATAAATATACGCAGAAAACACAGTACACAGGGAGCACGAAGATAGACTTCTTAGGTCTTACAAATGAGGTCGAACTTAAAATCTGTGACTAACTAGGCCACTATATGTTTTATTAAAGAACATATACAAAGAAGTGCCCAGTGAACATTTGGTCTTTCACATGGACACTAATGGTAACACTTTGCTTTGGTTGATTTTTCAAGGTTGTAAACTCCATCCATAGCTGGTTATTCCTAGCCCTTGTATTTGATGAAAAGTATGAAGAAAGTACCTGCCAAGTCTCTTGCGAGGTTTTGCAATTCCTAATGTGAGGTAAGAGGAAATCACATATTGAGTTAAGTAGATAAGACCTAGCAAGAGCATCCTTTGCACACCATGTAGTCAGCCTTTCTTGTTCTTCCCTTGTAGGTTAGTGTTTGCTCTTGAATGTTGGAATTTCTACATCTCCTAAGATATATTTATATAAGCTTATTCCTTGGAGTTAGTCTTGCATCCTTATTGACCATGTTGGATAGTTGATTCTGTCCAATTTTTCAGTGAATGATGGAAATCCATCTCCCATCTTGCTTATTGTTGATCTGATACCGCAAGTTTTTTTATCCTCTTTTATAACTGAAGTTGGAGCCAAGCTTTGAATTCAAATTCAAACTCTCACCTAAAAGTAAGTCCTAAACTATAGAATTTATTCTCTCATCAAATAACTCGAGATTTGATTCCATCTAACTCCTCATGGAATTTGTGCATCTAACTTATGCACTTTTACATGGATAAAAGTAGTAATTGACTTTTACAAGGTAATGATCATGTGTGACTATATGAAACATATGCTAATTATCCAAGTATATAGGCTTGGATTGCCTTGCACCAACAGACCTTTCACAATGCTTTTGGGCAGAAGTAGTATTGATTGTAGTTCACGTGATTAACCTTTCACCTAGTATTGCCAAAGGACTGAAAGTGGCACAAGAGTTATGGACAGGGAAGCCACCATATTATGATCATATTTGAGATTTTGAGTGTGAAGCATATGTTCATATACCCAAGAATCTTAGATAAAAGCTAGACCATAAGTCAAAGAAATGCATTTTTCTTGGATATGGTTGAGAAGGACAATTTGGATGTCACTTATGGGATCATGAAACATGGTCAGGGATCAGAAGTAGTGATGTCATTTTCAATGATTCTATGATGCATAAATTCTTGGAAATTAGGTAGGCCCATAACTAATACCACAGGTCCAAGTTCCATAGATCCAGGATCAACAACATAGATTCCAGTAATCTTCCAATATTGACAAAACATGAACATACCACATGTAATCATATAAATGATGAGATAAAGATAGAGAAAGATTAGACAATGAGTTACAGAAAGAGGAAAAATCAGTCTAAAATTGATAAACAACAAACCCTCATCTGAACTTAGGCTATGGAAGACCCTAAGTCAGATACGTGTATGAAAGATCACATACTTACAAAAGTAGCAAAGAATGCTAACAAATTTGCTGCCAGAAATCCTCATACCTTCTCAAACACCTCATCCAAATATGCATAAAGCATACATGTACTGATTCTCTTGTACCTATGCTGAATAGGACTCCTCCTGATATGGATGCCACTTCCATATACTTCAAGTAGTACCTGTGTGCATAAAGAGAATATGTACCTGAATTCTTAACATAAGATGTAAATTTTCTGTTAACCACCATCCAATGTCTTTGAAGTAAGCCAAAATCTTCATGTAGAAGACAATCTTCAAATACATCATGTGAATGGCTGATCCACACCACCAAGCTGCTAATAGCCTCTCCATAAGCAAGAGTGTGAGCACTTCTTCTCCAAGAAGAACTCCATAGCCGCTCCTCAACATGCTCCAAAATAGCAACATGGCTGCCCCATGTGCTAAGAACACCACCTCTATTGAGGTACCAAAGCTCGAAAGCTTGGTGTTGAACTAGGTGAAGGATATCTCAACAATGAGCTAATGCTCTTCTTATATAGTACTTTGTTACACTTGAAAAGCACTCCAAAAGCACAATTCTTAAAGCTAAACGCACAAGTGATCGCTACGCAATTTTGAAAAACATCAAAAAAACTATATCATCATCGATGTGCTTTTGAAAAGCGTTTTTGAAAAAATATATTCATGCTATGTGCTTCCGTCTTTGAACTCGGGTGGATGATTTAGGAGCACGTTGAAGTAGCCAAAGCGCCCACGCATTTTATTTGTAGAAGGAGCTATACAAAACACTACACAACCTATAATCTCTGGTCAATTTTGACCAATAGGACATTGTATCTTTGTTTTCCAACAATCCCCCCCTGCAATGTCATATTGGTACAAACTGGACTAGATATACAACTTCATTTATCTGCAATCTTCATAAGTTTTAGACTTGTACTCCCCAATTTGACCTTCAAGCCTTTTCTTCAAAAGTCTTCTTCAAAACTGAATTTGACTTTCCTTCAAACTTCAAATACTTGAACTTTGTTGAATATGAACATAATACTTGAGGAAATATGCAAACTAGATATCCAATAGTGTTAGCATACATCAAGCAATCACTGCTTGACAACATATCTAGCATGACTCTGAATCTGCTATCTCTTGAAATATGTCTTCTCAAACCTATAAGCATACACTAGGATCCATATTTTTCATTTACCTTACGAAAGCTTTCTCAACGTACTTCTGTTGTGTCATGTAAATACACTAACCAAAATCAAGAACTAAATCCTGGAACCTGTGACTGACAACTCACAACTTAGTGTATTATGAACACTATTGGTTCATCTTTGACTGTACTCAAGTCAACTCAAGTCAAGTCAAGTCAAGTCAACTCAACTCAACTCAACTCAACTCAACTCAACTCAACTCAACTCAACTCATGAGTCTCATCAAAATTTTATATCTACGATGTCATCTTGTCATCATCCTTGTTCTAACTGTAAGTCCTTCATACCTCTTTGCTTCAGAATCTGGTATAAACATAAATGTGTGCACCTCTGAAACATACCTCTCTGAAATATCAAATTTCTCTTCAATATAATTCTGGAACCTTCTCTTGAACAGGAACACCCTAATAGGAACTTTCTCTTGACATTCTTCTTCTTCCTTCTTCTTTCAAAGCTGGAACATAAAGAGAAACTGACAAAGGAAATATAGGAATACCTGATATAGGAATACCTGTAGGTATGACTTTGCATTCTTTCACATATGGTTGAAAATAAGTCTTCATGTTTCATCACCCGCCTGGATGATTTAACACTAGTATCCAAAATTCTTTCAAATATATCAGACTTTATGAAATCTAGAACGTCTTCCTTCTTCAATAAATCTGATCTTCCATGATTTAGTATTGCTACCATATCATCAATACCTGTGTCTTGAAACAAAATATCTGAACCCTTTTATTAGCACTACAGTTTCCAATAGCTTTCACTGTAACTCTTTATCTTCCCATATTGTAGAATAAGGTTAGTTGATCCTAACACAACAAAACCTTGCTAAAAGCATTTTAGGATTCATAACATTCTACAACATTACAAGTATCTTTTCCTATTCCTCTGCAACACTAATATGATAGAATCTGAATCTTTGACTTACTTCTTCCAATGTTAATAATTTTCACAAACAAAGGATAGACAACTAACTCATAAATACTCAAGATCTTTCATGATCGTTCAAGATCATCCAAGATCATACAAGATCATACAAGTTTTATGATCTTTCCAACAAGATACCTATGTAGAGTCTGCTTTCATCAAACCTTCATGGCTGAATGTTTGATTTATTACTTGAATGTCTCTAAATGTCCATGCTTCTCACATAAAGTTGTAAAACTTTTCTTTAACCAAATCCTTTCCAAGAATCTACAACTCCTACTTGAAACATAAGTGGACAAACTCTCACCTTGAGAACTCCAAAAGTTGCAAGTTGCTACTTCATATCTTCATATTCTTCCCGCGTGAAATGTGATAGTATCTGCTTGACTTTCTTTGGCTAACTCCACTTCTCAATCAAGTGATAGGATCTAAATTGGAACACCTTTTTTAATACAAGCACGTATCCAAAAATCTAGACAATCATAGAAAGTAGATTCTTCAACTAACTGGTACATCAAAAATCTGAATTTTTTGAAGCTTTCTGAAAATATTGAATATGAGGTAACTTTTCTAAACATAAAACCTCTCTTCAAGTCTCCAACATCTTCTACAAATACTTTTTTACCTCAAGAGTTAGATAAAGAAGAAATATAATTCTGTGCAACTTGTCATATACCAAGTAGCTTTGTATCGACACTCCAAGAATTCTTTGAGGGAACATATAGCTGCCTGCTCAAAATCTTCAACTTATACATAACTCATACATATGAGTCAAAACATACAAGTTGTCTTCAAAATCTGCTACTTTTCTTTCTCTCAATGCAATTCTTTGTCAAATCTAAAGAAACTACTTCTTCTTTACATGCGATGTTCTCATAGACTTGTCTTTGGATGTAGAGGATAAAGTAGAAAAGTTATATGGAAAATATAAGAGAAAAGGAAGTCTTACTTTCCCTTGGAATTGTTGGACTTTCTTCTTCTGCATCTTCCTTCCACCTGATGATGTCAACATCTTGAAACTTCTCTTCCATACCTTTTGTTCTCTTCATCTTGAAGTAGCAAGCACTCTTAACTTCTTCAAATGAACTTTTTCTCTTCCTCTAATGCTAAGAGTAAGAGACAAAACAAACATGGTATACAAATGGAAGTGAATATAGAATCATGTTTTATCATCTCCTCATATTTCTTAATCAAAACTTTCCTTCAAATGTGACTGATATGACTGAATTCACCAACCTTTTGTCTAAATGATGAATTACCTTTCTAGAGTTATCTCTCTAGATAAAAAATGTGAGAAAAAACTTCCAACCAACTTACAACACAAGATTGGCTAAAAACAAAACTGATTTTCTCCACATTTGTCTTCTTAGAGAGCTTCCTTGCCATGAAAGAAATCTCTCAAAACTCTCTAGAAAAACCTCTAGATACCTGTTTTGATGTAGCCTTTAACTTTCAAATAATGAAAGTATATAAAACTACTCCTTGAATCCTTCAAATCTCTTCATAACTGCTCTTCTAAGATATGACCTACAGATGACAATCTGATAGTAGAAACTAATACCTATGATTTGATGTTGATCTGATTCCTTCATCTTCTCCAAACCATTGGTTTTTCCTTGAACTTGAAGTAGCCTTCTCTTCGTCAAGTCTCGGTCTTCAAACAATACTTCTGTAAAGTATTTGCATACTCTTCCAAAAATATTCGGCCGCTAACATATCATCGATTTCGTACTCCACACTGATGAATAAACATGTGACTGAATTGTCTAATTCTCAAATCTCTACTCATCTAGATTAAGTGTGTATGTCAAATGTCAAATATTAGAAGATGCCCTTAAATCATCTGGAAGTCTGGGAACCTGGGAATCTGAGAGCCTGAATGCTTTGATACCAAAACCCTAAAGCTCTGATACCAAATGTTGGAAATTTAGGTAGGCCCATAACTAATACCACAGGTCCAAGTTCCATAGATCCAAGATCAACAACATAGATTCCAACAATCTTCCAATATTGACAAAACATGAACATACCACATTTAATCATACAAATGATGAGACAGATATAGAGAAAGATTAGACAATATGTGTAAAGTGTTACATAAGCCACTGCTTACTCACACTATCATATATACAAATGTCAAATTACAATGTGGGAGCAAAACTCTCAACCACTCTATGTGAACAGAAATAGATGGATGAGTGAATATACAAATGTAATAAACATATTCAGATGTATGGATAGAAATTTGAATATATATGAGATGTGTAACCTAATAGGTTGTCGAAGAGTGAATATGAGTGACAGAAAGAGGAAGGATCAGTCTAAAACTAATAATCAACAAACCCTCATCTAAACTTAGGCTACGAAAGACCCTAAGTCAGATATGTGTGTGAAAGATCACATACTTACAAAAGCAGCAAAGAATGCTAACAAGTTTGCTGCCATAAATCCTCAAACTCATATGAACATACCTTATCAAACACCTCAGTCAAATATGCATAAAGCATACATGTACTGATTCTCTTGTACCTATGCTGAATAGGACTCCTCGTGATATGGATGCCACTTCCATATACTTCAAGTAGTACCTCTGTTCATAAAGAGAATATGTACCTGAATTCTTAACATAAGCTGTAAATCTTGTGTTAACCACCATCCAATTTCTTTGAAGTAAACCGAAATCTTCATGTAGAAGACAATCTTCAAATACATCATGTGAATGGTGTGAAGAGATGGATAGGTATGTGCTTGAAGATGAAGAGGTGTTGCAAAATCCTTGATCTACACCAGCCAATTGAACTCTAGGAGTATATGGTGGGCCCTTTTAACTTGCAAATGGATGTATTAGACACCCTATGTACCTTGCAAGATCACTCTCAAAAAGATAGATCAAAACAGATAAGTTGGAGTTAGCTTAGAGGTGAAAAACTTGCTATTCTTGGTTCATACACCTGTCCAGTGTTTTGCATAATTCTCTGAGTACAGCAGCAATTAACTTAATTCCTCTTGGGGAAGTCTAGATAACTTAAAGAGATAACTTTCAAGAGTAGTCTCATCAAAAATAATAAACCACACACTGAGAATGAGTTTTAACAAGTGATGACATCATCCCGATTTTCACGGGCTGCTACAGTTTGAGACCAGTGAGCTGAAAAATGAACATAACTCAAAAATTAGGAATCCAATGATTATGAAATTTTGTATGGTTATACTACCCAAAAAGATAAATCCACCAAGATTTAAATTATTTAATTTGGATAAGTAACCACTGAGAAATGGCTCTGACAAGGTGAGTGAAAAAGTCGGGTACCTGACAGAGAAGTGAAGATGAACAGATACTGTTGACTTCAACTGAACATAACTGAAGATTTCAAC
Source organism: Ceratopteris richardii (assembly GCA_020310875.1). Classification (NCBI taxonomy): domain Eukaryota; kingdom Viridiplantae; phylum Streptophyta; class Polypodiopsida; order Polypodiales; family Pteridaceae; genus Ceratopteris; species Ceratopteris richardii. The sequence goes on along the minus strand of CM035421.1, from coordinate 20,934,638 downwards.
ATCCAAATGACATGAAAATTTTTGAGCATATATTAGACTTATAGAGCTAACTTTACCAAGTTAAATCACTAAAAATGATGCACCAAGCTCAGAGAAACCATCTCTGCAATCTGACTGAGAAAACTGAGAGTAATGGTAGTGAGTAGTACACTTCACAAGAACATGGACATATGAACTCAAATAATCATGAAGATGAAAGTATATTGCTTGTACAATACAATGACTTACTGATACATATGTGTGCCTTGTAATCACACCTTGATATGGCATAAAGCTCAGCTCTTGGAGGTCTTCACATAGGTCTCTCTAACCACGACTAAATCTACCATCTATTTATAGTTGAGTTTGGGAGGCTAACTTCCCTCAATCACTCTCCAATCAATCAATGATTGATTTGATTCTCTACCTACCACAAATCACAAATTCGTGGCTCCTCTTTCCCTTTTTGATCAAGTGGACTCAACCACTTAAGATTCTTTCACTTTTACATTAAGTAAACTCTTCAAAAGTTACAAGAGGTAGCTCACAAGTGAACTTTACATAGTCTTCATTTTAAAGCTTCTTTTATGACTTTGTGGGACTGAAGCCAATACTTAGGCTTGTCATACACTTGCTCCAACAGCTCCCCCTCAAGCCAAGTATGCTTGAGGTCTTCAATCTTCCAAGATTACCTGCAAACCAATCATAGCCTTGAATTTGCAAAGCTTTGTACCATCCAATGCTTTGGTTAGAATATCTGCACATTGTTGATGAGTGGGCACATACGATATTTGAATCTCTTTGCTTAGAACCTTCTCTTGTACATAGTGATAATGAACTTCAATATGTTTAGTCCTTGCATGAAAATAGGATTAGCAGCCACGTGAATAGAACTCATATTGTCACCAAAAATAGTTGGATTTCCAAACTCCAATCCAAGATCTTTGAATAATGTCTTCATCCACATAGCTTCTTGAGTAGCTATGGCAAGACCTCTATATTCAGCTTCAGTAGAAGAGAGAGCAATTGTGGGTTGCTTCTTGGATGACCATGAAATAAGCTTTGAACCTGCAAAGGTAAGATAACCTGAAGTGCTCCTTCTATCTTCCTTGGAGCCAGCCCAATCTGCATCAGAAAATAGCTTCAAACATAAATCAGATACATAAGGATAATAAAGTCCTTCATTTATGGTTCCTTTGAGATACTTGAGAATCCTTTTGGCAGCATCCATATGTGGTTTCCTTGGTGTGTGCATAAATTAACTTAGCACACTCACATTGTAACATATATCTACTCTTGTCAATGTGGCATAGTTGAGACTACCCACTAGACTTTGATATGATGTGATGTCCTCTATGAGTTCACCTTCATGTGAGCTCAATTTGTGATTGACCTCCATTGGAGTACCTACAATCTTACAATCTTGCATCTTGAATTTTGCCAACATGTCCTTAATGTACTTTCTTTTAGTGAGAAACAAACCATGATCTTTGTAGACAACTTCCAAACCTAGGAAGTAGGTAAGTGAACCCAAATCACTTATCTTGAACTCTTCTCTCATCTGATCTTTGATCTTCTTCATACCATCTGCATCATTTCTTGTCAATATAATATCATCTACATATACACATAAGTAGATGACCTCAGAGTTACTCTTTTTGATAAAGAGTGAAGGATCTGCCTTGCTTGGTTGAAAGCCTTTGTCCTCCAAGAATGAAACAAGCCTGAAATTCCAAGCTCTTGGAGCTTGCTTGAGACCATACAATGCTTTGTTAAGTTTACACACATAATCAGGATAAACTTGATTCTCAAAACCAGGTGGTTGTGCCATATATACCTCTTCTGTTATCCAACCATTCAAGAATGCATTCTTTACATCTAGTTGAAGTATCTTCCAATTCTTGGAAGAGGCAATACTAAGCAAAACCCTAATAGTAGGCATCTTTGCCACAGGAGAAAAGGTCTCCTCATAATCAATTCCCTGAGTTTGTGCAAAGCCTTTTGCTACAAGTCTTGCCTTATACCTGTTAATGGAACCATCAGAATTCTTCTTGAGTTTATAGAACCATCTTGAGCCTATTACCTTCATGGATGAAGTCTTGGGCACCAAATCCCAAGTGTTGTTTTCATCAAGTGCTTCAATCTCTTCCTTCATTGCATGCTTCCATTCTGTTTTTGCTTTGGCCTCTTCAAATGATGATGGCTCCTCTTGGTTTATGTCCTGTGCTATGTAGATAGAATGTTTAGTTACTAATGAGGTGTCAAACCCATACCTTTCTGGTTTTTTCTTTTCCCTCATAGATCTTCTTAGGCCATGATGTGATGATTCTGCCTCATGTCCAAGTTCCTGCAATTTTGCTTTACCTTTAGACTTCCATGCTTTGATCTTTTCTATCTGAGATTCTTCATCATCCTCCAAGGTGTCTTGTTCTTCAATCTTTGGTTGTTCTCTACCAAGCTTTGGAAAATCTTCTTCAAGATTGTATGGTAAATTGACCTTGCTGCATGAATCTTCATACCATGAATTGTTTTCATCAAAAACTACATCTCTGCTTACCAAGAATCCTTTGTTGGTAGGGTTGTATAACCTGTAGCCTTTTTTATTATTGTCATATCCAATAAATACACACCTTTCTGCCTTTGGATCCATCTTGCCTCTAACGTGTGAAGGAACATGAGCAAAAGCAATACATCCAAAAATTTTACAATGATCTAAGCTTGGTCTTCTTCCATTCCAAGCCTCATATGGAGGGTGCAATTTTGAAACACATCAAAAAAACTATGTCGCCATCGATGTGCTTTTGAACATCGTTTTAGAAAAAATATATTCGTGCTAGGTGCTACCGCCAAGTTTCGAACTTGGGTGGATGATTTAGGAGCACGCTGAAGTAGCCATAGTGCCCACGTGTTTTATTTGTAGAAGAAGCTATACAAAACACTACACAACCTATAATCTCTGGTAAATTTTGACCAATAGGACATTGGATCTTTGTTTTCCAACATAAATAGCCCATTAAGGAGGTTGAAGTGAGAAAAGTGGTGTTTGAGGATATAATCCTTTAGTTTGCATGCATAAAAATGCAACACATAAGGATGGTCAAGAAAATGTCCAATCAGATCAGTCTATAAATGTTCCTATCCAGCAATCATTGAGAAGCTCTACACATGTCTCACATACACCTAATATATAGGTTCTAGATTTTGCTTTTGTTATGCTACCAGATGTTGGTGAGCCTTCTTGATACAAACAGGCTATGCAGACGAAAGATTATGTCAAGTTGGATCGTTCCATGAGGAGTGAATCAGATTTTGTTTACAAGAGTACTTTGGATTTAGTACCTCTGCCAAAGGGTAGGAAAGATTTACCATGTAAATGGGTATATAAACTGAAATTCACATTAGATAGTGCTTCTCCAAAGTATAAAGCATGACATGTTGTAAGGGGTTTTAAGCAACAACATGATGTTGATTTCGAAGAATATGCTCTCCAGTAGTCAAGATGACTAGCCTGCACATGTTGCTTGTATTCATTTCAATGGAGGACTTAGAGCTAGTCCAAATGGATGTGAAACTACTTTCTTGCATGGACATCTTATATATAACATCTATATGGAACAACCAAAGGTTTATGTAGTTCCTCGCAAAGAAAGACTAGTTTATAAGGTCAAGAAGAGCTTATATTGACTTAAACAGTCCCCTAGACAATGGTACCAAAAGTTTGATGCTTTTATGAAGTCTCAAGGCTATTCTTGAAATAATGAGGATAATTGTCTCTATACAAAGAGATTCTCAGATGACAGCTTGATATGCTTGATACTTTATGTCGATGATATGTTGATTGTTGGGAAGTCCTCTTATGACTTGTCAATTCTCAAAAAGAAATCGAGTTGGACATTGATTTGAAGGATTTGGAGGATGCCAAACATATTATTGGCATGCACATTACTCTTGATAGGAGTAAGAGATGCATATAATTATCTCAAATTGAGTACATATCCAAAATATTTCACAGGTTCAGTATGCAAGATGGAAATGCATTGAGTACACCTCTACCCACATATGTGAAATTGAGCAAGGATAATTGCCCAAAATCAAATGAGGAAAAGGAAATGTCACATCATAGGATTTATGGGCATGATTATCTGGTGAGATCAATATCTTGTCACTTGGCAAGATATTGGTGGTGGCCTCACTAGGTAGAAGATCGAAGAGAAGATAGGAGAAGCTCGGCGGTTGGGCGGCGAAAAAGGATAGACATCTCTATGTAACTCGCGAGAGCAATTGACATTCGAGTGAGCAAGCTAGAGAGACACATAAAACTGGTATCAGAGCAGTACGGATCCCACGTGAACTGCGCCTCGATCATGGGTTCTTTGTTTAATGTATGGCGCTGGATTCAAACTCAGAACCTCCTTCAAGGGATGATTCTAAGCTATCCACGCTGCCCTTTTCGTCTTGATGTCCAAACTAGAGCAAGTTCTATACAGGTAGACATTAGTTCTGTATAGTTCATATCTTTTTGGCCACGGACAGCAGCATTAAGTGAGGCCACCCAACCCACATAACCAAGGAAGGGAGGAGAGCTCTCAAAGCTCTCACTGTACTCTTAAGAATCTCTTTATTGAGTATGTTTATCGGGTTGCCACCCACAAGGGTAAAGAGGGAGAGCATTCTTGATCTTTCTCTCATCATAAGATGGAGAGATCACAGCGGTGTGCTTCTTAATGGGAAAATCACCCACATGGGTGAGAGGAAGGTTATGAGAGCTCTACGAAAGAGCTCTTACTCTCCGTCTCCCTCTGTCAACAAAGATCTTTTTCTAGGGACACCATGAGGGGCCATTTATGGCACTTATAGTGGGAGAGGAAGAAAAGGTGTTGAGATAATCAATTTTGGAGGGAAAATTATGTATGGGGGGAGTATGAGATGTGTAATCCGATTAAGCGTAAGCTTTAGACATCTCCAAAGTAGCTATGTTCATGATTTTCACATAAATTTCAGGAGCTATTTTGGATAAGTAGCCATTTTGGGAAAGGGAAATGAAAGGGGATTTTTCTTATATTGATGGGAAAAATCATGCATACACATAGTCTAGTGTATTTATTTCCATATACAATTAAGAAATAAAAATTATACTTCAGTATGATGGGAGTTTGAAGCTCCACAAAACCCCCTTCCATCACTGTTTGAGAAAAAATTTCAGCACCTGAATCTAAGAAATTCCCATTTTGGAAGAGGGAAAAAGAGGTGCAATAGTAATAAATGGATGGGAAAAAGTATATATACTGAGAGTATGGTGTATGCAATTTATAGGCGAATCATTATATTCATCAAAATGATAAGTTAAGGAGGAATTGTAGTTCCTCAAAGACCCTCTTCCCGCACTTTTTGAAAAAAAAAAATTAGATGTTAAATTTTGCCAAACTCCACTTTTTGGAGTAAGAATAAAGATCATTTAAGAGGCTTCCCATGGAAGAAGAGAAAAATCCAAGAGAAATCCACATTTAGAGTGGATTAGAAACTTGCTAAGAGCTCCCATTTAAGTTTTCACATGAAAGTAAAAATCTTGATTTAGGCCTATTTTGGGGAGCGAATTAGCATGCACCAAGGGAGGATTTGGGAAGGTGAAAATAGGCTCAAGCATCTTCATATACCACTCTCTGAGGTTATGGAGAGAATTTTAGGATTTTCTTGATGCAAGAATGCTTTTGGGCACCCCAAAAATCACATTTTCACACTTTTTCCAGCCCCTCCAACAGTCCACTAGTTTGGCATGTCCCGCTTGGAATGGCCATATCTTGGGCTAGAAAACTCGAAATTGGACGGGCTATGGCTATTTTCGAAGAGCACAAGGTCTATTTTCAGTTTACGAGAAAAAAATTTGGAAAATAAGTATTTTTGCAGGTCTGAACAGCTCTCCAAAGTCTGAACAGTTTTTGGCGACTACCTTTCGGGAGCCATATTTTTCAAACCAAGAAGGCGATTTGAGTAATTTCACTTCGAGCTCTTTGCACATGTTATATATTTCCGTTTTTTATTATTTGCAGGTCCTAAAATGGGTTTTGAAGGTCTAAAGAAGGATTACTAAGGCATTTTTTGACTAATTTTGCATTATTTTAGTAATCATTTGACCATGCTTTATGTTTTGGGAAGTGCTCCGATGTTTTCGGACACTTAAAAGTTTATGTTAGGACCTGAGAAGGAAGGTGCAGAGGTCTCAAAGCTTGTTGAGAACGATTGGATGCATGCAACTCCAAAACCAATCTATTCAGGGATGTATGCTTTATGTTTCAGGCATTTTACTTTATGTTATGGCATGTTCTGTATGTACATGCATAGATTGGATTGCATACATCAAATGTTGATCATTTTTTTATTTGTAAAAGTATGGATCGACAGGCAAGAAGTATATGTTTTTTATTGTTTGCAAGAAAGAGGATTGTAGAAACTATATGGCTATGCAACACAGAGAATGGTTGCTAGCAAATGCTTTTATGTTTTTGCAGGTTATGGAGCCCATATATAAGTTTATGGTGTGCATGCCATGGTCCGGTGAAGCCCCATGTTGTTGGGTGGCCTGTGTGCCACTGAGCTTATGGTAAAAATTTTTGGGATTCCATTTCCTTGGGGAAATGTTGTCGAAATTTTTCCCACCGCATGGCGTTATATACGCACTTGCCTTTAGGTAAGATGTTATGGCATAGTAACATGCCTTTCTGCAAACATCAATAAGTTTTAGGCATGCTTATAAGCATGTATTTGATGGACTTAGGACCATCATAGTAGTATACATAAGGCAACTTCAGTAGTAACAGGATCCCTACACATAATCCTTATGGATTTAGACCATAGGATTGCTAATGGAAGGAGCTACACCTTCACCATTTGTAATGTGCACAAGCAATCCCATAGGTTTAGGAAGTCGCATAGAGGCACGGGAGATACAGTTTGATAATCTCCAAGTTAGTAAAGATTTAGTTATCTTCACAAGAGTCTCATAGTATGATTAGGAGACTATGGGGTATCATGATGAATACCCAAAGAGTGACTAGTTTCACTCATACACATCACTTGAGCAAGTAGTGAAGCATTTTGGCTTCACTATGGGATCACAGAGCTGGGTTTCATGAGAGAGCATCGACGAATGCTATGTGATTCGAGTGATGGTTAGGAAGGCCATAGGCATGGCACTAGCTCTATGGTATAGAGCATAGATCCCTTAGTCAGGAATAGTTGGGGTACTCAATACATATATATGTATATCGGGATCTACAGAGAGGTACCTAGGCTTAGTCCTGGTACCTATGAACAAGTTGGTTTGGAACAGGAAGGGATATCCATTGTCACATCTTGATTAGAACCAAACTAACTAGTTCGAGGACATGGGACTCATTTGAGTCCACTGGCATGATTTTAGGATATCGGATTCATTAAAATCCACCTATATATTCCATTACATGGAATATATTTATTTGGTTTAGTGTAGGTATGACAGTGTGAATTGGAAGAAGTTTTCACTGGTATGGGACGGTGGAAATGACTTCCCTTTGAGCACTCTTCTTCTATGGCTAGGAAGAAAAGGACTCATCATTCATGGCGTCATGACTCACTAGATCAGAGGAGAGCTCTTAGTAGACATCTCCTTAGGATTGGGAGTTATCCTTCGTAGTTTAGGGAAGATTTATTCTTCCAGTAGAGAATATGATAGGTGATTTTATCACCATTGATATCACATACTCATTTTGATGTTTTTTTTTAGGAAGGATAATTCCATGAGTTTGTTTGGATTGTATAGATCCATGCACAGAATACGGTTGGCAGAGATAGCTTTTTAGTATGGATACACATGTCTTTACGCTATCATGTCACATCATTGCTGACCGTTTTAGTAGAGGGCTTTGACCCTTATTTATTTATTTTCTCCACTCTTCACTACATACACCTTCATTGGTTAGGGGAGATCTCTTTTCCATCTTCATAGGAATATGTGTTATGAGGGATTATGCATTAGTTATGGAAGAGAGGACTAAATAAATTCATGAGGATTAAATAAATTCATGAGTTTCTCTTTTAAGGAAAGGAGAAAGTGGGAATCAGCTCAGAGATCCATGAGAGATCTCACTTTAGTTCAGTGGTCTCACTTTAGCTCCTACTCTTTGAGAGAGAAAGAAGGAAAGGAAAACATGATTTCTTCATGGGAGAAGAATAGAGTATGTTTTCCTTTAGACAGAAGAGGTGTTTAGAAAACATCTCTTAGTTTATATTTCAGAAGGAATTCATTTCCTCTACTTTTCAGTGTAATTTTCCTTCACATGGGAGTTTGATTCTCTAGTATTTTGGAAGGGAAAACTATGGAGAACTTATATATGTGTTCTCAGTTATGAAGGAGTGGAGCAAATGAATTCATAAGGAGTCTCTTCCAAAGGGAAAGGGAAAGTGGAATAGATTCCACTACCAGAGTTTTTTTCCTTAGAGGATATTACAGAGAGAGAGAGAGAGAGTTTCACTTTCTCATTTTGGTTGTCTAGATAGAAGTGGCACTCTTCTATCAAAGGCAAGAGGGAAATCAGTTAATCATGAGGGTTAGATTGGGTCCCACATGGAGACTCTAGAGAGGAGAAATTATGTTACTCTAGTGATGGTCTCTGACTAGATGAGATGATCTAGTTATTGACATTAGTTAGACTGGGAGTAGAGTTATGACTCTTCTCTTTAGAGTTTATAGGAGATAGAGACATATCTAACCTATTGGGGTACCAAACTCTTAATTGGTGTTACATCATGAGTATGATGAGTAAACATCAGTTAGGAGGATGGGTACTTAGGGATTATCTAAATCTCAAAGAGTGCTTTTTGCATTCATATGGCAAACTAAAGGGAAGAGAAAAATTTAGAGTTTGCACTAGTGCCAATAGATGCTCTTCCAATGGAACTTAGTCCAATGGTAAAGGATAACAAACCACATATTTCTTGGTTGGTCGAATGTAGAGATTTCATTTTACTACCAAGAAATTCTTATGTATGAGCTAGATGATGTAATCGCATAGTCACAAGGTAGTTTAGAGGAAACTATTACTTGTGAGCACACTCAAGGTTAGAAAGACTTGGAGTGCTATGAGGGCAATACATCATTTAGTCTTAGATGGGTTTGGAGTCACTTGTTATGGGACTTTGTTCTATATTTCATAGGATTCTATGGTTTACTATCTCCATTATGATATGGTAAAGCATATAAGCTTGGCACCTTACACTTCCCTTTTATATTATTACTCCATAGAGGATACATCATATGGACTTAGGTCATTTTGATGATATCACATGTCATGGGAGTGATAGTTTGGAAGTGGAGAGTATATGGGAGACAGTAGGCACCACTCAGATGGTTTCCCACCTTTGAGATGATCTCATATGAGGCTTCTTAAGGGGAAGGATACGAGGAAACAACACACAGAGATGACCATGTACACAGAGTACATGGGGTTCAGGGGAGTCCGAGCACTTTCTTCTACCATTACGGACATTTCATCTACATTTTCGAGGACGAAAATATTTTTAAGGGGAAGGAAATGTCACATCATAGGATTTATGGGCATGATTATCTTACGGAGGTGAGAGCAATATCTTGTCACTTGGCAAGACATTGGTGGTGGCCTCACTAGGTAGAAGATCGAAGAGAAGATAGGAGCAGCTCGGCGGTTGGGCGGCAAAAAAGGACAGACATCTCTGTGTAACTCGCGAGAGCAATTGACATTCGAGTGAGCAAGCTAGAGAGAGACATAAAAAAGTCATGACCAGAATTCCTTATTAGTCTAATGTTGGTAGCCTCATGTATGTTATGGTAGCTACGAGACCAGACATTGCATTTGTATTGGGATTTGTGAGCAGATATATGTCTAATCTTGGCAAGAAGCATTGGGAAGCAATCAAGATGATTTTGAGATATTTGAGTGGCATTAAGGACAAGTATCTATGCTTAGTTAGAGGGAAAGCATCCATTATTGGTTTAGATTCTAATTATGTTTGTTGTAGACAATCATAAGTCTACATCAGGGTACATATTTTCATTTTGTTGGGGGTGCTATCTCTTGCAAATCTCATCTTGGAGAATGTACCATTATTTCCACCACATAAACAAAGTATGTTGCAGCAAGTGAGGCATGTAAGGAAGCATTGTGGCTTTCTCTTCTTGCTTGTGATATAGTTATACCTCAGCATGTACCTTGTTTGCTTAGTGATAGTCAGAGTACCATTGCATTGGCTAAGAATCTCGTCTATCATGCAAAGACCAAGCACATTGAGTTGTGGTATCACTTCATTAGAGACTGCTTAGCTACTAAGGATATTATTCTTGAGAAGGTTCATACTCGAGATAATGTTGTAGATGCTTTGACTAAAGCTCTACCACAGGATAGCTTTCGACAACATTGTCACTTGGTAGTTACTTGATTCATGATCTTACACAATTACTTGTATATTGTGTAACATGCCCATCAGGTGGGAGGTATAGTTTGTCTATTTACACTCATGTATTCTTTATGATTCTTTATTTTTCTCACATAGTCAATTTGGCCATATTGGCCTTTAGTAGGACATTGTTACCATTAGTGTCCATGTGAAAGACCAAATGGTTGATGGAAACTTTTGTATATGTTCATTAATAAAACTTATAGTGGCTCGATCAAGCAGAGACTCTAAGTTTGGCCACATTTTGTATGACCTAAGAAATCTGTGTTTGTGGTCTGTGTACTATTTTTTTGCACCCCTTGTGCAGAGTACTATGTGCAGCATTGGAGAAAGACTTCAAGATCTCCATGAAAGAAACCAGTTTTCACATCTATTTGGACGAGTTCTAAGTCCTCCCTTGCAATGAATCCAAGCAACATGAGTAGGATGATCATGTTGACTAGTGAAGAGAAGATTTCCTCAAAACCATGTTGTTGCTTAAAACCCTTTTCAAGCAATCATTTTTTATGCCTTGGAAAAGCAATATTCGATGTGATTTCAATTTATATGCCCATTTACATGGCAAGGATTCCGTGCTCTTTGGTAAAGGTACCAAATCCCAAGTACCATCATTGTGAATAGAATCCAATTCACTCTTCATGGCATGCTCCCACTCGACATGCTCCTCTATGTGCATAGCCTCTTTGTAGCAAGAAGTCTCACCAAGATCTATCATCATAATAGAACCCAAACCTCAAACATATTTATCAGGTGGATGTGAGACACATGTAGAACATCTCAATGATTTCTGAGTAGGAACATTTGTAGACTAATCTAATTGGACATTCTCTTGAACATCCCTATGTGTAGTATTCTTATGCATGCTAATTGGGGGATTAATATCCTTAAACACCACTCCTCTATTCAAACTCCTTAATAGATTGTTTATAAATCTTAGAATCTTTCAAAATTACGTCAGTAGTTATCATTGATTGTGTTTCAAGATCCCATAATCAAGATATCCAAATCAAACATCTCGACCATATCCAAGAAAGATTCTTAGGTTTATGAACATAAACTTCACACCCAAAAACATGAAGATGATCATAATATGGTGGTTTCCTTGTCCATAACTCTTGTGCCACTTTGAGGCCTTTGGTAGCACTAGGTGAAAGGTTAATCACATGAACTCCAATCAACATTGTCTCTTCCCAAAAGCCTTTTGAAATATTTGCATGATGCAACATAGGAACTACTCTATATCTTGAATAGTTCTATTCATCCTCTCAGCTAGACCATTCTATATTACAGTATAAGAAGTTGTAAGCTCTATACGAATTCCTCTATATTGACAAAAAATGTTGAATTCATGTGAGGTATACTCACATCCATTTATGAATTTAAATCCTTGGGCTTAGTTCCTTTTTCAATGTCAACTGAAGTAGTCCATTTTTTAGAAGTATGGAATACCTCATCCCTCAACTTGAAGGATATGCCCAAACTTTTCTAGTAGCATCATCTATGAAAGTGACAAAGTAAAGAGAGCCACCTAATGAACTTGTGGACATAAGACTACACATATTTGTATGAAATGGGATCTAAAGGCTGAATTGAAGAGTCAATGTGCGTTTGTGCACATTCCTAGATTTCTTTTCATATAGACAATGCTCACAAAATGAAAAATCAGAGAAAGATAGCACAATTAAGTAGCCAGAACAAGAAAGATTTTCCCATTACAAGATATGTGGCCCAAATAGCCGTGCTATATGCAAACCATGGGTTGTTAAGTGACAACTATCGAGTGTTCTTTCTGTGATACAAATAAAGGATAAAGTTATTCAACTTTTCTTCCTTTTGCAATAACCATATTTTCCTTTGATATGCGAAAGGACTAAGCATAGAAAACCACTTTGTAACCAAGGTCATCGAGTTGACCAACTTGCATAAAATTATGTGATAACTAAGGCACATGACATACATTATGCATAGAAAATTGTGACCCATCAGTGAACTGCATAACCACATCTCCAATCCCAACAGCACATTGGTAAGAATCACCAAGTCTTACCAAGTGACTTTGCTACCTAGGGAGATGTAATTATTTAACATGCCCATCAACATGTAGTCCTTTACCTTTAGCATTCTTTAGCATATTGGAGTTTTTATTCATATGTCCTTTCTTATGAAAATGGTGGCACTCGATATCCCTCTTCAATGATTTACTTATACTCTTATTCCAGTTAGCATTATTTTCCTTATTCTTGCTCCTACTACATTGCTAGTTCCTTCCTTGGTAAGAATCACAAACATTATATGATCTCCACTATGGCTGGAAATCATAGGCTTTCTATGGATCTCTTCACTCAAGAGTGATCCACATATGTCATTGTAGACTAGTTTACCACCAGGTGTATTACTGGTTGTGCAAAATGCATCCCATGATAATGAAAAGGTGCAAAGCAATAGATTGGTTTCATTTTATTATCCATATCCATCTTCTGAGCATTTAATTGAGAAAATATAGCATCAAACTCATTTAGATGGGTAGCAACACTATTTGTGTTGTTGATATATTTAGGTAGTGATGTGTGTGAACACACTAGGACATCCGGGGCACTTTTTTCCCTCTTTAGGAGGTTTTTTTCCCCCGGCTTGTATATATGCCTATTGCCCTAATGGGCTACTTATCTTTGTAAATTCTCTAGTAATACATTCAGTATTGTGTGTTGTGCTCCGAGCTTCTTCTCCTTCCTTGTGTTTTTCGTGTGCTTCCGCAGACGTCTATCTCCAACTTCATCTAGGGCGTCGTCGACATTCCTCCGGTTGCAGTCTAAGAATCGCACGAATTTTGGTGAGCATACTCAGCTTGTGCAGGCTATTTCTTCTTTTTGTGACAAAGATATATACCAGTTTCTGCTCGCCAGTATAAGCATCTCGAAGTCTGCTACAGGTCTAGCAGAATTTGTCTCGGTAGTTCTGTTCAAATTTTTGAGATACAGCCAATTTTTTGCATCAAGGTATTTTAGTCACCGACCATGGCTGAAAGCAGTGATGTATTCCGTATGTTGGCTGTTGAGCATAAGTTGGATGGTACCAACTACCCGTTATGGGCTTATATGATGCGGCATGTGTTGGTTGCAAAAGGACTGTGGAACATTGTGTAGGGTGTCAAAAAACGTCCTATCACACCTACAACTGTTACAACTGCAGGTACTGAAGCTGATGCAGAAGGTGTCGAAGATGGTGATATTCTGTATATTCTTGTTCGTGCTACAGTTTCTGTTGCACCTACTGCAGAGCAAATTCATGGGGATGGCAGAGATGCCCAAGCACATGCATTGATAGCTTTGTCTGTCAAATGTGCCATTATTCCTCACATTCGCTCTTGCAGAACAGCTAAGGATGCTTGGGATACACTTACCACATTGTACCAAGCTAGGAATGAGGCTCGTGTTACTTACCTCCGAAAACAGTTGGAGAGTGAGCACATGAATGAAGGTGATTCTATGGACAGTTTCCTAACGAAGATCAAAGACTTGAAGGAATAGTTGATTTCTGCTGATGAGGTTATACCAGATAGCTCACTTGTGCATACCGTTTTGAATGGTCTCTGATTCATATCAGAGTTCTGCTTCTACTCTTCAGTTGATGATGAAGGCAATCCAAATGCCTTATCATTTGAGGACTTAGTCTCTGTTCTGTTGCAGGAAGATCAGTCCAGGCAGAACAGGTCCATTATGCGAGTTGTAGATCAAGCATTCTTGGCTAGTCAGAAGGGCAAAGGAAAATGGAGCTCTTCAACTAGTAAGCAGAAATCTGCTAATTCTGCACATTTGAAGAAGGAAGATAAAGATGACAAGAAATCAGAAAAGCAGAAATTGTTTTGTAAGTACTGTAAAGGGAATGATCATATCATAAAGAACTGTCCAAAACTGGCTGCTAAAGAGGCAAAGAAGAAAGAGGCTGGAATGGTTGTTGCAGAGGCCTCTACACCAAAAATAGAGTCTGCTAATCTTGTGCAGGAAGAAGAATGGGCGTTTACTACTGTCTGCAGTTTTGACCCATCTTCTCATGAGCACTGCATGTCTATAGTAGACTCAGATGTTTGGTATTTTGACAGTGGGGCGACCAAACATATTACCTCGCAGCACGGATTCTTCTCTTCACTCGAGCCACAGTGTTACATCCGCCAACAACTCTTATCCTGTAATGGGAGTTGGTAAGATCATTTTGACTATTGTTGATGGTAGTTCTTTCACTTTGTCAAATGCTTTATTTGTGCCAGGGATCAAGAAGAACCTGTTATCAGTTTCTGCATTAGCCAAGATTGGCTTGGTTGTGAAATTTGTTGATGACAGGTGTATAGTTCATGATCTGTCAAATGGCGATGTGATTATTGCTTCTGGCATTTTATGTCGTGGGTTGTATAAGCTCATAGACTATGAAAGATCTGTAAATGATTTGGCATGTGCAGTAAATGATTCTCATGCTATGTCAGATGCAAAGCTTTGGCATGCACGCTTTGGTCATCTGAATTTGGCTAGTTTGCTACACCTACAGAAATCTAAAATGGTGTTCTTTTTTCCCAAACTTGAGGCACTTGGAAAACATGTTTGTGAAGGCTGTATTATGGGAAAAATGTCGCGTTCGTCCTTCCAAAAGATGGTTCAGTTCGGGCTACTCAAAAATTGTAGCTTCTACATAGTGATGTCTGTGGTCCTATGCAGACACCTTCTTTTGCGAATTATCTTTACTTCGTGACTTTCATCGATGATTTTTCCAGGCATGCATGGGTATATCCATTGAAGCCAAAGTCCAAAGTCTTCATGTGCTTCAAATAGTTTTTAGTTTTGGCTCAAAATCTATCAGCATGTAAAATGGGCACCCTCCGTTCTGATCGAGGGGGGGAATATGTCTTCTGATTTTAATACATTTTTGGCTGAATGTAGGATAAAACACCAGTGTACAGTTGTACTGAACTGGTGTCCCACTAAAGCACTGTAGTATATCACTCCATATGAGTCTTGGCATGATCGCAAGCCATCTGTTGCTCATCTGCGTGTTTTTGGTTGTTTGGCATATGCATTAGTGCGTGAACAACATCGTAGAAAATTGGATGATAAAGCAGTAAAATGTATTTTTGTTGGGTATAGTTTTGAAAGTAAAGGCTATCGTCTGTATCATCCCAAGACTAAACGCATTCTGGTTAGCCGTGATGTTGTTTTAGTGGAGGATCTATTCAGCCATTGCTTTCATGTACTAAGGAGACATCTGTTAGCTCCAAAGACATGTATGATACTTTGCTGCCTCTTTTTACAGGTGGACAGCCTAGTGCTGGTCCTAATGAGGCAACTTCTCAGCCTTTGCAGGTTTCATGTGATGATGCGAATCATTCCATTTCTAATGCAGATTTACATGATGCACTTATTGATGAGAGAGCTGATATTGAGCAGGCAAGAACTATGCCAAAATGGCTGGTGCAAACCTTGCGTGACAGCAAATTAGATGCACCTTTGTCATATTATACTCGTTCAGGCTCTCATAGTGCCTCTTTTGCATGAGATTGCTATGGTATGGCTGCATCTAGTCTCTGCGATGAGAATGAGCCTGTTTCGTTTGATGAAGCACATAATTCAGAAAATTGGATGGCTGCTATGCAATCTGAATATGATGCTATAATGAAGAATGGTACTTGGTCTTTATGTAACTTGCCTCTAGGCAAGAAGGCCATTGGCACTAAGTGGGTATACAAGCTGAAGCGTAAACCGGATGGTACAATTGACAGGTATAAGACTAGGCTTGTTGCAAAGGGTTATGCACAAGAAAGAGGCATTGATTTTGATGAGACCTTTGCACCTACATGTCATATGACTACTGTTCGGATCATCTGTGCACTTGCAGCTCATCATGGTTGGAATGTACATGAGTTGGACATTAAAATAGCATTTCTAAATGGTGACTTGCATGAAGAAGTGTATGTTTTTCAGCCCCGTGGCTTTGTGTAGAAAGGGCATGAAAACCATATGTGCAGGTTAAAGAAGGCATTATATGGTTTAAAGCAAGCACCACGTGCTTGGTATGAGAAGATACATGCCTATCTGATTGCACATGGTTTTGAGAACAGTCCAACTGAAAGCACCTTATATGTTAAGCGTGCTAATGATGTGCTTCTGATCATTGTTGTCCATGTTGACTACATGCTGCTCACTGGTCCTATTGAGAAGCATATTGCTGATTTTAAGGCTGATTTGCATGCCTCGTTTGTGATGTCTGATTTGGGGCATTTGCATCACTATTTGGGCATTCAGTTTATGCAAGTTGATGGTGGAATGGCTTTGTGTCAAACGAAATAAATTCATACATTATTGCTGCATTTTGGCCTTGAAGACTGTAAGCCTATTGCCACTCCTATGGAGACAGGTTTACGATTGAGTCTTCATGATGCGGGAGATGCATTTGATGTTATTCTCTATCAACAGGCTGTTGGATGCTTGATTTACTTATGCATTACTCGGCCAAATATTCAATTTGTTGTCTCATAGATGAGCAGGTTTATGCATTGCCCAGGAGTCAAGCATTGGCAGGCAGTTAAGTGCATCTTTCGCTATTTGACTGGTACTGGGCTGCTTGGGTTGTTTTATCCCAAAGGGGGATCACTACCGCCATATTTACATGCTTTTTCTTACTCTGATTGGGTTGGTTGCTATGACACGTGTGTCCACCAGTGGCTTTTGCTTCATGCTTGGTAGCTCATGTATATCTTGGTTGAGCAAGAAGCAGCCTATTGTGGCCACTTCCAGTTGTGAGGCTGAGTATAGGGCAGCTTTCACAGCGACTGTTGAGTGTGTGTGGCTCAGATGCCTTATGGCTTATTTGGGTGTTGGTCAGACTTCTACCACCACCATCTTCACTGACAGTCAGAGCGCATTGGCAGTTGCGAGGAACCCTGTGTTCCATGCTCGCACTAAGCACATTGAGGTGCATTATCACTATGTCAGGGAGAGGTTCTCTGCTGGGGAGATCAACTTGGCATATGTGCCCATGCAAGAGAACATCGCAGATCTTTTCACGAAGGCTCTGCCTAGGGAGAAGTTTGAAGCTTTCCGCAAAGCTTTGGGCTTACTTCCTTTTGTGGAGTGATTTCCACATAGCTTGGCACTTCCTTATACATGAGTGCCAGCTCCTTGTTCACCGCATCACTCCCAGGGGGGATTTGTTGATATATTTAGGTGGTGATGTGTGTGAACACACTAGGACCACGGGGGCACTTTTTCCCTCTTTAGAGGTTTTTTTCCCCCGGCTTGTATATACGCCTATTGCCCTAATGGGCTACTTATCTTTGTACATTCTCTAGTAATACATTCAGTATTGTGTGTTTGTGCTCCAAGCCTTGCAAGTTATAGCTCTTCTTTGGATCACTAAAACTAGATGTTAATCCACCATATGTGCCTAAGACCTCTGATGCCATGATGATATAGAACTATCTAGAATGATAATGGAGCTAGAATAGTCCAAACACCACTAATGCTCAAAAAGAAGTGATCGTGTGAAATTTTGGGAAAACGCTCATAGAGTCTACCCATAAGAATGGATCAATGAATAGCAATGGCCAACAAAAGAGATTATGTGAGAATGTATGTACTCGTACTAATAAGTGTCTCAAGGAATAAAGTCAACCACTATATAGTTAAAAATTAAAATCTAGAAAAAATTTACTAGAGCCTCTTGTACAAAATGAGCATATGACCAATATAGAAAACTCATAAACTTATGGGTACATGTAAACCTGCATACTGAATCACTAACTCCATTCATATAACCACTTGACTAAAAAGAAGCCAACTAAGTTTATTGATCACCTATGAACAAATAGCATGCATCTCCTATGGTGAGGTTGGGCAAGACTTCCACTTGCATCACTGAAGAGACCCCAAATTTGGGTGTCTCCGTGTTAAGAAAACCTCACCACAACCCTCTTTATCAATGTCAAAGGCTTTATGCAAAATCGTAACCGCTATTTCAATGACCATATGGGCATACATAAGTGGTATCCATAGAACTGTACATGTGTGTGCTCAGTATATGCAATAAAAATAGAAAAGAAAAGGTTGGATTAACATCCCAAACACTAGCCAACAACACCTGTAAATGTTTATCAACTTCGTTCTTTAGAGCCAAAAAACTGGCATAAACTCATGATGGTTGCTCCCACCACAATTGAAAGCCTTCCAAGAATCCAACAAGAATACTCAAGCTCTAAAAAGTTAGCAATAAAGTTGGATGTAAACTACCAAGGAGAAACAATATCAAGTGCCTCTAGCACCAAGATTGATCTTTGGACCAATCTTTCCACCTGCGTAGTCAAAACTATCCAAAAACTACAAAATAGGCTTCTAATTTTCCCCAATTTTGCACCCCAAAAAAACTCTCAGAAAATCCATGGAGAGAGCTTAAGAAGATGCTTTGAAGGCTCAAAAATAATCTTAACTAGAATTATATACATTTTTACAATCACCAAACAGCCAGGACTTAGTGGTAGGAAAACCTCCTACTTAAGTGTGCCTTGGGGCAGAACACCACTGGAATGGATGACCTCTCAGAAAGTACTATACTTTGTCTTCCTTGATCATTCAATTCCTTCCTCACTGTTGATCCAATCAAAGTGGTGCATAAGTGACCAAGGACATGGGTGTACAGGTCCAAGCGAACCCTCCCTTATGTGCACATGTTAGAGAAACTAAGGTAAAAAGTGGAAAAGATAAGAAAGTCAGTATGCAAGAGTTCATGTGTGCCCCCCATTAAAAAAAAAAAATCCATTAGTCATTACAAGCAAAAATAAGGAGTCATTGGCCTTTACGTGAGAAGGTTCATGGGACAACAGAGTAAGCATCAAGATAGATAAGTATTTGAGAAGTGAAGTGATGTATGTAAGAGGAATCAACACACCATAAAGGAGCTTTCTTGGAGATAGACTAGGGGAGAAAGAGCATACTCTATGCTTAGAGAGCAAGACAAAGAAAGACACACACACACACTTGGAGATTGTTCAGAGGCAAAGTGTGCAAAGAGAGAGCCAAGGTGTACAAAGGAGGTGACAAAGAATATAGAGAGATTGCACAAAGAGCAACTAACAGAGCAACTAGAGTGTGACAAAGTATCATCAAGGAGGTGTTACAGGTCAATAGTAGAAGTGACCTAGCCTTCAACCTTAATGGAAGCTTGAGTGCAAGGAGTGAACAAGGGCAAGCTACTGGACAAGGTGAAGGAACAGTGTAGAGGTTGAATGCACAAGTAATTGTGATATTTTGCATACTTTTGTGTGTACTTCTTTGGCTTATATGCTATGCATAAAGAACATTTTGTCTTATTTTAGACAAAGTTGTTCTAATATTTTGTGCTAATCAAGACACATAGGCTTTTGGTGCAAATTGTCTTTCTTCTTCTCCATTTTTCTCCTAAAAACACTCAAGCCCCTTCCAACTAAAGAATCCCCCAACACTTATGCACAGCCACTGATGCCAACGATGACTTTGGTGACTTTGGGACTTTGGTAACTTTGGTAACTTTGGTAACTTTGGTGACTTCGATGAAAAGGTATACCAAGGTCTATGTCTTGTTCACTACCTTGGTTGTAAGTCTTGAAGTAATCCACTACAAGCCACAAAGTGTCGAGAACCATCGATGCTTGCTCCACTAGTGAAACAACGAATAACATTTTGTTGTGAACTTTTTCGATACCAATGAAGTGGTGTGATGGCCATGCACCATGCTGGATTTTTCTTTGCAAGGGCTTCACAACGATGGTCTCATAGACAACAATAGGGATCTAGGTGACGTGCACGATACTTTGCATAGACCTACAAGACATGAAAAATTACATAGTACACAAAGAGACAACCAAAACCATAGATTTCACAAGTTTCACAAATGTGCTCAACTCAGAGTCTGTGGCTGACTAGGCCACTGTATGTTTTATTAAAGAACATATACAAAAGTGTCCGACAAATATTTGGCCTTTCACATGGACACTAATACTAACACATTCCCACTTAATCGGTTGGCACATGTTCCTCTAAGTCAATTCAATTGGAATGATGAATGTGCAAAAGATTTTGATCAATTAAAGAAGCTCCTTACTCAGGCACTAGTCATGCAAACTAGGAACGACCTTTTTATGTTTTGTGGATGTTTCTAAATTGGCAATAGGAAGTGTATTAATGCAAATTGCATATGTAGGATGGCATCGACCTGTTTATTGTTCAAGTCAAATTATCTATAGCATAACATGATTATTTTGTTACTGGACTAGAGTGATTACTCTACCCAATCAAGAAGTTTTGACATTATTTGTTAGGTTGCAAATTCACTTTCCATGTGGATCATTCGGCCCTACTTTATCTATTCCGATAGCAAGCATTAATATTATGATTGGATAAATGGGTTTTACTTTTACAAGAATTTGATTTCAAAATTTTCCATCAACCTAGTGCATCGCACAATGTAGCTGATTACTTGTCCTGACTTGATTCTGGAGAACTAGCAGAAGGAGAAGGAGACACTTGTCTACATGCGGACTTATTCACCATAGCAAAACACCCATGAATCAAAATTCTCATCCCCTAGAGTCTACGATTAACTACATTAGTATTAACATCTATAATTTTTTCTTGAAAATGGGTTAATGCCTTTGGACTTCACGACTACCACAAGGAAGAAATTAGCTTATGTAGCTGACAATTCTGAATTCTAGTGGTTCAAATGTATCAACATGATATGATAGGAGCTTTGCTTAGATATGTGCAGCCTCGTGAGCAATTGGCTATAATTACCAAAGCTCATCATGATCCTATAGCAAGACATTTGGAGCAGACCTCACTGGCAAGAAACTCACGCAGTCTAGCCTCTAGTGGCCTACTCCACATAAGGATGTTCAGCACTACATCTCCACCTGTGATACTATTTGGTGAGCCTTTACCCCAACGTTTGGTTCTAAAACATATTTTGCTATTAGAACCTTTCCAAAAAACGATTTTCCACAAATTCTTGAGAATCTTGATCCCATTGTGGTCATCATTTATGTGTTACTTCGGGTTACCAAAGGGGGTTTTTTATATTGCCCGAGGGAACTATCTTCACAACCGAAGTTAGCAATTAGGACCATTGGAAATTCCTATCTTAGAATGACAGCATTGAACTTCTTATTAATAAGAGTAAATTCAAGCGATCGAGCACTTCTTAAGGAAGTGGTCATTCCCTCATGAGTGGATTGTTCACCTCTATAAATATCTTACAAACCTACTGGCATGAAATATGCAAACTATGTGGACAGCTTAGCAAAATTCACATACATGATGTGAAAAACACCACAGTTAATGTTATAGACAATCTATTCATTGATTGTATCGAACTCATTATCACTATTATCAAACTATGCATATTTACTCAAACTTAAGACTTCATATTTATTAGAGCTTTACTTTGAAGTTGATCCAATTATTACTCCCAGATGTGGATTATGATACATCCTTAGAATAATGTGCTTTTTAGATAGCTCAACCCGAAGATGATTGTCACTACTACTTAAAATCAATAAAATTGGATAACTACCATAGCATTCATCACAAAAGTTTCATTCATGACTCTATTCTGCGATTACTTTATCAAAACACGAATGAATAATTGCACTTCACATTCAATGACCACAAACTCGGATTCAATCCTTTTGCTCTACCATATTCCAAAAACATATAGTCTAGAAGACTTCATGTTAACAATATTGCTATTGAATACGCCAACTACCATAAAAGATTAATCGAGTAACCTAACCTAACTGTTTAGTTTTACAAAACACCTGGCACCAAACTAAATGAAATTGCAACAATAAGAGTACTCAAGTATGTTGTAAACAACAAACTTCGATTAAAAGATGGAATTACAAAGAGAGGTACAACTCATTCAAACTATTTGGATACATAAAAAATAGATTAACTTAGATCCTAATCTCAAGTTGTGGCTCAGTCTTCCACACTCGAAGCCTCTTAACTATTCTCATACTATCTATCCTCCCAAAATCTCTCTACATGCTTCCTCCATCTTTTTGTAACTGAGTTAGACTTTGCAAACTCTGGATGCTCAACTATCAACTTTGGTATTGTCGATGGGACATAAAGTACTCCTACCAATGTAATTGTCAATACATCTTAGTACATAATGGGGCTTTAATGCTTCTACACGATAATTTTTTTCCAAAATTTATCCAAGTATTACAAAATTACATGTAGCAAATTATCCAGTCAGGTTTCTTATAGATTACTGTGACATACCAACAAAATTCCAACGACGACATTTTTCCATAGCAACCTAGCAGAATCAACCAACTTATCATCAACAATTAACATGCAAAATTCATCATTGTTCTCAACCATGGCAAACGATTGTACCTTGATGTAGAAAATTACTTATTTCTCAAAAATTTCACCACAAAATAATCAAATGGAGCCCCACTAGGTCTATAATAAGGTGTTGGGTTGATTGTACTTGCAAATAAAAAAATGGATAAAATTGGTAAAAAGGAAGAAATTGCATGCAAATTCATTACAATAGTTTGTTCGAAGGTCAAAACAATCCCTAGAACGCTCACAAATTTTTGTACCAATATGGAAAAGTAAGTGAGTGTGTCAATGATGTGCCTCAAGAAGCCCTAAAAATGCTCACCACTTTTTGTAGGAATCTAAGAAAGTGAGAGTGTGTCAATGATGTGCAATGATCTACTCTAATATTGTTTGTTGGAGTTATGGGTGCAAGATGTTGGGGATGTAAGGGTCATGTGACCTTACCCCCATATTCATATATATACATCATATATAGAGCATTGCCTCAAGAGAGATCATTATGTGGGTTTCGAGGCTCCCACGCATATCTGCGCGTCGTTCCTCTCTTCTCTCTCCCTCCATCTCCTCCTTCCTCCTCTTCTTCTGCACACCAAAGCCCTTCATTGGTATCAGAGCATGCTGAGGGCTGGTGTGCAAGAAGCTTCAATGGAAGCTTAGGTCACAAGAGGTGAAAGTGCATGTCGGCATCTCTTGACAGCAGTTCAATATTTCAGCTGTAACTTGAGCTAGGAAACTCGGATTGACGCGTTTTAAAGTTCTGTGCGTAGCTAACACAGAGAGCTACAACTTCACAGAAGGGGGCAGAACTTGGTTCGGACTTCTGAAGTTCCGAAAATCCGAAAAACACAGAGAATTGTAGAAGGCGAATCTACATTGAGTAGGACAGCAGGTCGGTTTTTTTGTCATAACTTGAGTTCTACAGCTCGGAATTCGATGATTCAAGTTGCTGTGCGTAGCTTGAAAAGATAGCTACAACTTTGTAGAAGAACTCAGATCTAGATTCTGAGTTTTAGGTTGCCGAAATTGCAGAATACAGAGCAGTACTGTTGCAAGTGAAAGTGAAATTGACAACATGTGCTTGTTTTGAGCATATCTTGAGCTACGCACCTTCGATTGAGGTGTTCTTTATGTCGTAGCCAAGAAGCAGATCTTCAAGTTTGCTGAAGACCAAAAGTTAAGATTCAGAGGTTATCATCTCTGAAATAGCAAAACACAGAGCAGTACAGTTTTGCCCAAACAACCCTAACTGCACTTGGAGTTTGAATTTGCTTTGGAACTTCTTCGAGAGAGAACTTTTGGTGTGCAAGCTCTTATTTTAAGAGCTTCAAGACATTGTACATGTATGATCATTGTGTTAGCTCCTCCATATGAGAGTAGAGCATGATCTTGTTACATGTTTGGCATGTAAGATGACATTGTGGTATACTCTTTTTGAGGTTTATGTCATCATGAGTTCGATCATGGATGTATAGTGGCATTGTGGTCTATATCTTGCTTATGCCGCTTGGTTATGGATTTAGTTATCGGTTGCACATCGTTTTATGAGAGTTGACATTGGATCTAAATTGGTACTTGTATCTTTTGTTTTCTTTGCAGGTACATGATCCAGATTGGAGCCTCAGCTACACATTTATTTGTCATCATTATTAGCATTTGGTCATTGATTGATATATATTTGCCAGTGTGATTATTGGCATATATGGATGGTGATTCCCACATGGTTATTTTGGTTCTAGAGTCCATTTTACAGAGGAGATGCTGCCGAAATTTCATCGGCTTTTATGCTAGAAAGAAGCTCTAGTGGATCTGGAAGCTTGTGCAATAGCTTTGGATCATTGTCTATCTCCATTCACTTGGACTTGGTCACAGATTATTTGTGACAGGTTGGACCATCTTGTAGGATTTATTCTTCAGTGGGAGTTGTATTGCCATTGTATTGGCATGTATTGGTATCAATTTTTTGGCATATGTAGTTGCCATTATCCTTGCTTGGAGCAGTGAAAGGTGGTGACAGGTTACTTATTGTTCTTTGGTTATTGGTTATCTTGTTTGATTGCTCAGTTTACAGGGGATACTCTGTCAAATTTGTCCGAGGATTCTTTCACATCTACTTGATCAGTTTGGAGAGTTGGTGAGCAGGACTTATGCTCATGGTTTTATGCGCATGCTAGATGCATGATTATGTGACAGGTGGTTCACATGGTTTTCTTCTCCAGTGAGACATATGTGATGTGAGTTATGCATATGGATATGCATGTGTGATCCTATTCAGGATAGAGTATTGTTTCTAGTCTCTTGTTATATTGCTAGTCTATTGGATTGCCAGCATGGTGTCTTCTCGATTTGATGGCACTGACTTTCCGAGATGGAAAGCTCAAATGTGGCATACATTGGTTCGTGCAGGGTTACATATGTATGTGCATAGAGATGCACAGAGGCCTCGTGACATGCCCGACCATTTATGGATGGATATGGATGCATTGGCCAGCTCCACTATCCGATTACAGCTTGTGGATTCTATATATGAGTCTGTTATGTATAAGGAGACGAGTAGTGCATTATGGCACAGACTACATGATATGTATGAGAGTCCATTGACTCATGTGAGACACAGATCACATCGACGACTTCGATGTTGGCATTGTGGTCATGAGGGCCATATTCGACAACGTTGCTTCAGGCGAATGCGACGACGACGTCAGAGATATGCACGTGATGCAGGTCAGGTAGTGATTTCAAGAGAGTCTATGGCAGTTGATTATGCCAGTGATGGTGATATCACTTTCTCCTATGGTTCATCTCATGATTCCTCTTGCTCATTAGATGGCACACATATGACTTGGTTGCTTGATGCATTAGCCAATTTTCATGTTACTCCATATCGTGAGTGGTTTTATCGATTCTCAGGTGAGAGTCATGGATGTGTGCAGTTGCCTGATGGTACGACATATGATATTGAGGGTGCAGGAGATGTATGTCTTATGCTACCTAGTGGAGCATCACTTATGCTTAGACATGTACGTTATGTGCCTTCATTCCCTATGAGCTTGATTTCAGTTAGCCAGTTACAGGAGAGCAGATGTTATGCATTCCTTGGTGAGCATCATTTTCAGTTGCGGTTGGGACAACTTATGCTTGTCAAAGGTGCTAGGATTGGGCGCAGGTATCCACTGCAGGTACTTCATGTAAGAGACAATCTCGTCTCAGTGGGAGTTCAGCCTTGTGTGCGATGTGAGACTCGTCATGTCTCATTCTGTCTACCTATAGATAGGTCTATGGACATTCTTGATGCACATGTATGGCATGATTCTGATGCTCTGATGGATGCACATGTAGAGCATGTTTTGGATGTTCATGATGCTTCTATGGAGTATGGTTTTGTTGATCATGTGGATGCTCATTTGGAGCATATTTTGGATGATCAGTTGGATGCTTTAGAGCATGATGTGGATGCTCATGTAGAGCATTGTGATGATACTCAGTTAGAGTGTGATCATCAGTTTGACCTTGGTGTTGATGTTGTGCAGTTAGCTCATGTAGAGCATGATCATACACTTGGTGTGATAGAGCAGGATTGCTTTCATGGTACACAGTGTATGGTAGAGCATAGTAGCTCTCAGGATGAACAGCTAGATACATCTTTGGTTGAGAGGATGACTGATTTAGATGTTGATGAGTTAGCGATCATGCAATCATTCTTGGATTCGCTCATGCCAAATGTTGACATAGATATGTCAGGACATGTTGGTCTTGACGATGGTGCTTTGGATGCCTCGGATACAGGCACGGCTGACATACTTAGGTTAGCCAGGATAGCACAGGTTTCGTCAGCATTCTGGAGTCTGATGTACAAGTTATTATGCTCGAGACCAAACATTACAGTTGCTATTGGAGCATTTGCACTTGGTGTTGTTAGTCGTTTGATGATTGGCACAGGCATAGAGCGAGTGGGAGCTTTGCAAGAACTTCATGAGTTCTTGCATCAGTCAAATATGAGCTCGACTCTTATCGATATGAGTCTAGAGCAGTTTGAGATGCATGGATACACCTTGTTTGAGGCGGTTGGTGTAGACTGATCTGGTATGGGTTGAGATCCGGACTCTTCCTGTACATTATTGTATAGTCCTACATCATTCTTTGTATATTTTTCCACTTATGGTCACATTGACCCTTAAGTGGGAGATTGTTGGGGATGTAAGGGTCATGTGACCTTACCCCCATATTCATATATATACATCATATATAGAGCATTGCCTCAAGAGAGATCATTATGTGGGTTTCGAGGCTCCCACGCATATCCGCACGTCGTTCCTCTCTTCTCTCTCCCTCCATCTCCTCCTTCCTCCTCTTCTTCTCCACACCAAAGGCCTTCACAAGAATGCATATAATATCACAAAAAAGGAGATGGTCCTTCAAAACACAACACAATGTGTATTACTAAGTGCAAAATATACAAAGATAGTAGTGTGTTAGGGTAATGGATGTATATACAAACTGAGGGAGACAAATCTCCTAAAGATGGAAAAAACTACCCTAGCAATACTAAGCATGTTCGCGCACAAGTATTGAGATATATTAGAGCATGTTTTGGATGATTCGTTAGCTCATTTAGACCTTGATCTAGATGATTTGGTAGAGCATTCTAATGACACTCACATAGATATTGACCATCAATTTGACATTGATGTTGATGATATGTGATTAGTTAGTGAAGCGTGATGATACACTTGATGTAGTAGAGCAAGATAACTCTTTCGATTTGCTTGTGTTATGTGTTAACATGGATATGCAAGGACATGATAGTTTTGAGGATGGTGATTGGATGCCCTAGAGACAAACATGGCTAACTTAGCCAAGTTATTCAAGATAGCACATGTTTTGTCGATGTTTGGGGGTCTAATGTTTGGGTTGTTATGCTCAAGTTCAAAACAATGCAATTGTCATTGGGACATTTGCATTTGGAGTTATCAATCATTCGATAATTGACATGAGCATAAAAGAAGTGAAATCCTTACACATGCTTCATCAGTTCATGAATCAATCACATGTGCTCTCAACTCTTATCAACTTGCATCTTTAGAAGCTCGAGATAAATAGACATCTTGTTTGAGGCAATTGGTGTAGCTTGATCTATATAGGTTGAAATATGCGTTCTTCTACATTCTTCTATTGTCTCCACTAATGGTCACATTGACCCTTAAGTGAGAGATTGTTGGAGACGATAAGTATCATGTGACACATACACACATACATGCATATGTATATGCAACATGCATACACAAATAAATGCATACATTCATACATAAATACATACATACATATATACATACACATACATTCATACATAAATACATACATCTATGCATGCATGCATTCACATATCTATGTATGCATGCATCCATCTAAGCACATGATCCCAAATCTGAGCCACAATAAGAGCAAACAATGACGATAGACAATATGCCAACCACATGTACGCATGTTTGACTCATGTAGATACATATGTATATGTGCATGCATGCATGCATATAACATGTGCACACCTACGTATAGATACGTCGGTGAGCACTTATGCATACACTGGTACATGTATATGTACCCACCCATAACTGTATACTCATAAAATGTAAACTTGAAAATATAGCACTTCGAGAAGGGGTATTACATTTTTGCACATCAGAATTCTTTCGACACTGAAAAGAGAAGCTGGGATTTAGTGCTGGATCTAAATTAAGAGGATATTGAATATACCACAAAGTACAAGAAATAATACTTCTATCTTCCTTAAAATACCTGAATCACATTTTTCTAGAATCCCCCTCCTATGGAGATCGTGCATTGATAGTAAAAACTCATAGCTTGTAACCACCTTAAAAGTTGCACATATTTAAGAATCTTCCACCATCTGTTTGCTTAAATCAAAAGTGATGGGAATCTATCTTAAAATAATGATTATATTCCCACTGGAAACCAAACAAGAAAAAGAAAGAATTTTAAATTAGTAATAAATAACTTCCATGTAAGAAGAAAAATGTTTCTCTGCATGAACTACACAATAAGCCAGAAATTATCAATAGACTTGAAATAACATGGAATTGCTGTTTTAAAATTTGAATCACAAGTTTGTAGCATGTAGTGTAAGATCTTAAATAACAGATTACATATCCACTCCAGTCGAGAAATTTGATAAACGTTCCTGTATCCAGAACTCACAATCATCAATCATTT